>JAGYYJ010002810.1:0-92315 GCA_019671005.1 Hibiscus mutabilis
ATGTCAAACTATGCCAAGTTTCTTAAAGACATTGTGTCCAAGAGAACAAGGCTAGGAGAGTTTGAAAGCTTGATTGTCGCATATGAGAGGATGCATGGCAATGTTGCACTGTCGTATGCCACCCAAGTTGAAGGATCCCGGAAGTTTCACAATACCCTGTTCTATTGGAAATTACTATGTCGAGAAAGCATTATGCGACCTTGGGGCTAGCATAAACTTGATGCCTAAATCGATTTTCCAGAAACTAGGAATCAGGAAGGCAAGACCTACAATAGTTATGCTACAGCTAGCGCAGCCAGATCCTATGTGCATCTAGAGGGAAAAATCGAAGACATATTGGTAAAAGTTGATAAATTTTTTTTCCGCTGACTTTATTGCTTTGGATTGTGAAGCAGATAAGCATGCACCTATCATTCTTGGGAGACCATTCCTAGCAACAGGGAGAACCTTGATCGATGTTGAAAAGGGAGAACTCACAATGAGGGTGAATGACCAGCAAGTTAAACTAAATGTGTTCCAAACACTAAGGCATGCCGATGATCCGGAAGAATGCCAACTTCTTCATGCCACGGCGAGTTTTACTTGACGAGGAATTTAGTTGCCTCGGCAACTACATTGCCGATCAAGAGGAACCCGAGGAGTATGAAGAACCGGTCAATGAGGAACAACAAGAAGAGGCAAATTGGCTAGTCAATCGACCCGGTAGATACTTTTTGAACCTTTGGATTACTCGGGTAAGGAAGGTAAACTCGAAAAACCCTCTATTGAGCAACCACCGATTCTTGAGTTGAAACAATTTCCAAAGCAACTAAAATATGCATACTTAGGAACCGATAATACATTGCTGTAATTATTTCTTCTAAGTTATAGCCTGAGCAAGAAAAGAAGCTGATCAAGAGGTTGAAACTACACAAAAAGGCAATAGGATGGACAATTGCCGACTTGAAGGGAATTAGCCTAGCAGTGTGCATGCAAAAGATTTTGTTGGAAGATGATCACAAACCTTCAATTGAGGCCCGGAGGGACTGAATCATGCCATGAAAGGGGTTGTAATGAAAGAAATCATCAAGTGGCTTGACGCCGGCATTATATACCCTATCTACGATAGTACATGGGTAAGTCCGGTACAATGTACCGAAAAAGGAGGTATAACGGTGGTAAGTAGTGAAAACAATGAACTCATTCCAACAGGGTGTGATCGGTTGGAGGGTTTGTATGGATTATCGAAAGCTAAACAAAGCCACTAGGAAATATCACTTCCCATTACCCTTTATTGATCAAATGCTTGACCGTCTTGCAGGTAAACCCTTTTATTGTTTTCTTGATGGTTATTCAAGTTACAATTAAATTGACATAGCACCAGAAGATCAAGAAAAGACAACCTTCACATGCCCATACGGTACTTATGCTTTCCGAAGGATGCCATTCGGATTGTGTAACGCCCCGTCAACCTTCCAAAGATACATGATGGCACTCTTTTCAGACATGGTCGAAGACTTCCTTGAGATCTTCATGGATGATTTTTCTATTTTTGGTAATGACTTCGACAGTTGTCTCGGCAATTTAGAGAGGGTGTTGGCAAGATGTGAAGAAACTGATTTAGTCCTCAATTGGGAGAAATGCCATTTTATGGTAGATGAAGGAATAGTGCTCGGCCACAAGATTTCATCGAAGGGAATTGAAGTAGACAAAGCCAAGGTGGACGTGATCGAGAGATTACCCCCACCAAGTTCGGTTAAAAGAATTCAAAGTTTTCTTGGACATGCAGGTTTTTACAGGAGGTTCATTCATAATTTTTCTAAAATCACTAAACCCTTGTGCAATTTGCTTGAACAGGATAAAGTCTTCTATTTTGATGATTCTTGCACCCAAGCATTCGAAACCCTAAAGAAAAAGCTTGCCTCGGCACCCATTGTCATTCCACTAGATTGGACGCTACCTTTTGAGCTCATGTGTGATGCAAGTGATTTCACGGTAGGAGCAGTCCTAGGCCAATGCACAAGTAAGACCTTTCATGTGATATACTACGCTACTAAAACTCTTAATAGTGCTCAAGTGAATTACACAGCAACGAAGAAAGAGTTACTAGCTGTAGTTTTCGCATTTGACAAGTTTCGATCCTATTTGATTGGTACAAAGGTAATTGTTCATACGGACCATTCGGCAATCAAATATCTATTTGCTAAAAAGGATGCTAAACCTCGTTAGATTCGTTGGATATTACTTTTACAAGAATTTGATATTGAAATTAAGGACATGAAAGGAACAGAAAATCAAGTGGCCGATCACTTATCATGTTTAGAATGCAATAGGGAGGAGGACGCAGATCTAGAGATATGCGATGCATTCCCGGATGAACAAATTTTAGCTACCTCGGCAACCATAGACCCGCATGCCTCGGCAACCCTCGATGCCTCGGCAACCATGGGACGCGCGCGCCTCGGCAACTCTCGATGCCGCAGCAGCCCTTGACGCGCACGCCTCGACAACCCTCGACGCCACAGCAGCCTCTGGCGCGCACACCTCGGCAATTTTGGGAGCAGTCGCCACGGTAGCACATGCCTCGGTAATACCCCTGTTCCGCGGATTTAGTTAATTTCCTTGTTTGTGGTATTTTACCTTATGGCCTTACTCACCAAGGGAAGAAGCGGTTACGCCATGATGCTAAGCATTACTTTTGGGACGAGCCTCTTTTGTTTAAACAATGTGCGATCGGGTTATATGTCGATGTGTCCACGAAGAAGAAGCAGCAGAATGTACTCTGCAATGCCATTCTTTACCCTATGGAGGACATTTTGGAGGAACTCGTACCGCGACCAAAGTTTTGCAATCCGGTTTGTATTGGCCAACATTGTACAAAGATGCCCAAGACTTTTACAAGCAATGTGATCGTTGCCAAAAGGGCGGGCAATATCTCTAGGCGACATGAGATGCCGCTCGAACATCATCGAGGTGGAATTGTTCGATGTATGGGGATCGATTTTATGGGACCTTTCCCATCCTCATTCGGCAACCTCTACATTCTACTTGCCCGTCGACTACGTGTCTAAATGGGTGGAGGCAGCTGCAGTTCCCAACAACGATTCCAAGACCGTGCAACGATTCTTGCAGAAAAACATATTTACACGGTTTGGGATGCCGAGAGCAATTATCAATGATAAAGGCAAGCATTTTGACAACAAACTAATTGCCAAGATGTTGCAACGCTTCTGCATATCACACAAGATCTCCACAGCATATCACCCACAAACCAACGGGCAAGCAGAAATTTCCAACCGGGAATTGAAAGGTATACTCGAGAAAGTTGTAAATCCCTCTAGGAAGGATTGGTCAGCAAGACTAGATGACGCACTTTGGGCATATCGCACTGCATTCAAAAGACCCTTAGGTATGTCCCCCTTCTGACTTGTCTATGGTAAAACATGCCATCTACCGGTGGAAATCAAACACAAGGCATACTGGGCAATCAAGACCGTGAATATGGATTGGGAAAGTGCCAGACAAAAGTGTTTGTTGGACTTCAATGAGATAGAAGAATTCCGTGCACTCGCCTATAACAATGCACGAATCTACAAGGAGAAAACAAAGCAATGACATGACAAGAAACTATTACCGCGGCAATTCATGCCAGGGCAACTAGTTCTCTTATTCAATTCTCGGCTAAAACTTTTCCTGGGAAAGCTGAAATCAAGATGGTCGGGACCATTCGAAGTTGTCAAACCATTCTCCCATGGTGTTGTGATAATCAAGTCCATCACTGACAAACATGAATTCAAAGTTAATGGACAAAGATTAAAACACTACAATGGTGCCCATGTGGAACGTAACAAAGAAGTGGTCAACTTAGGAGAGCATTCTCATGTATCTCCTAAGGTGACCACTTCTTTGTTACGTTCCACATGGGCACCGTTGTAGTGCTTCAATCTTTGTCCATTAACTTTGAATTCATGTTTGTCAGTGATGGACTTGATTATCACGGCACCATGGGAGAATGGTTTGACAACTTCGAATGGTCCCGACCATCTTGATTTCAGTTTTCTCGAGAAAAGTTTTAGCCGAGAATTGAATAAGAGAACTAGTTGCCCTGACATGAATTGCAGCGACAATAGTTTCTTGTTCTGCCATTGCTTTGTTTTCTCCTTCTAGATTCGTGCATTGTTATAGGCAAGTGCACGAAATTATTCTATCTCGTTGAAGTCCAACAAACGCTTTTGTCTGGCACTTTCCCAATCCATATTAACGGTCTTGATTTCCCAATATGCCTTGTGTTCGATTTCCACCGGTAGATGGCATGTTTTGCCATAGACAAGTCGGAAGGGGGACATACCTAAGGGTGTTTTGAATGTAGTGTGATATACCCAAAGTGCGTCATCTAGTCTTACTGACCAATCCTTCCTAGAGGGATTTACAACTTTCTCGAGTATACCCTTCAATTCCTGGCTGGAAATTTTTTCTTGCCCATTGGTTTGTGGGTGATATGCCGTGGCAATCTTGTGAGATACACCTAAGCGTTGCAACATCTTGGCAATAAGTCTGTTGTCAAAATGCTTGCCTTCATCGCTGATAATTGCTCTTGGCATCCCAAACTGTGTAAATATATTTCTCTGCAAGAATCGTTGCACGGTCTTGGAATCGTTGTTGGGAACTGTAGCTGCCTCAACCTATTTAGACACGTAGTCAACGACAAGTAGAATGTAGAGGTTGCCGAATGAAGATGGGAAAGGTCCCATAAAATTGATCCCCCATACATCGAACAATTCCACCTCGATGTTGTTTTGGAGCGGCATCTCATGTCGTCTAGAGATACTGCCCGTCCTCTGGCAACGATCACATTGCTTGTAAAACTCTTGGGCATCTTTGTACAGTGTTGGCCAATACAAACCGGATTGCAAAACTTTGGCTGCGGTACGAGTTCCTCCAAAATGTCCTCCATAGGGTGAAGAATGGCATTGTCAGAGTATATTCTGCTACTCTTCTTCAGGGACACATTGGCGTATAACCTAATTTGCACATTATTTAAATAGAAGAGGCTCGTCCCAAAAGTAATGCTTAGTATTATGGCGGAACCGCTTATTCCCTTGGTGAGTAAGGCCATAAGGTAAAAAACCACAAACAAGGAAATTAACTAAATTCGTGTACCATGGTATTGCCGAGGCATGTGCTGCCATGGCGACTGCTCCCAAGATTGCCGAGGCGTGTGCGTCTAGAGTTGCCGAGGCATACGCATCTATGGTTGCCGAGACATGCGTATTAGTGGTTGCCGCGATGTCGAGGGTTGCCGAGGCATGCGCATCCATGGTTGCCGAGGTATGCGCATCCATGGTTGCCTAGGCGTTAGGGGTTGCTGAGGCGTGCGTGTCAAGAGCTGCTGCGGCGTCGAGGGTTGCCGAGGAATATACATCCATGGTTGCTAAGGCAGCTAAAAGTTGCTCATCCGGGAATGCATTGTATATCTCTAAATCCGCGTCCTCCTCCCTATTGCGTTCTAAACGTGATAAGTGATCGGCCACTTGATTTTCTGTTCCTTTCCTATCTTTAATTTCAATATCAAATTCTTGTAAAAGTAATATCCAACGAATTAAACGAGGTTTGGCATCCTTTTTAGCAAATAGATACTTAATTGCCGAATGGTCCGTATGAACAATTACCTTTGTACCAATCAAATAGGATCAGAACTTGTCAAATGCCAAAACTACAACTAGTAACTCTTTCTCCGTTGCTGTGTAATTCACTTGAGCACTATTAAGAGTTTTACTAGCGTAGTATATCACATGAAAGGTCTTACCTGTGCATTGGCCTAGGACTGCTCCTACCGTGAAATCACTTGCATCACACATGAGCTCAAAAGGTAGCATCCAATCTGGTGGAATGATAATGGGTGCCGAGGTGAGCTTTTCCTTTAGGGTTTTAAATGCTTGGGCGCAAGAATCATCAAAATTGAAGACTTTATCTTGTTCAAGCAAATTGCATAAGGGTTTAGTAATTTTAGAAAAATTATGAATGAACCTCCTGTAAAAACCTGTATGTCCAAGAAAACTTCGGATTCCTTTAACCGAACTTGGTGGGGGTAATCTCTCAATAACGTCAACCTTTTCTTTGTCTACTTCAATTCCATTGGATGAAATCTTGTGGCCGGGCACTATTCCTTCATCTACCATAAAATGGCACTTCTCCCAATTAAAGACTAAATCAGTTTCTTCACATCTTGCCAATACCTTCTCTAAATTGTTGAGGCAACTGTTGAAGTCATTACCAAAAATGGAAAAATCATCCATGAAGATCTCAAGGAAGTCTTCGACCATGTCTGAAAAGAGTGCCATCATGCATCTTTGGATGGTTGTCGGGGCGTTACACAATCTGAACGACATCCTTCAGAAAGCATAAGTACCGTATGGGCATGTGAAGGTTGTCTTTTCTTGATCTTCTGGTGCTATGGAAATTTGATTGTAACCTGAATAACCATCAAGAAAACAATAAAAGGGTTTACCTGCAAGACGGTCAAGCATTTGATCAATAAAGGGTAATGGGAAGTGATCTTTCCTAGTGGCTTTGTTTAGCTTTCGATAATCCATACAAACCCTCCAACCGGTGACAGTTCTGGTTGGAATGAGTTCATTGTTGTCATTACTTACCACCGTTTTACCTCCCTTTTTCGGTACACATTGTACCAAACTTACCCATGTACTATCAGAGATAGGGTATATGATGCCGACGTCAAGCCACTTGATGATTTCTTTCATTACAACCCCTTTCATGGCATGATTCAGTCTTCTCTGGGCCTTAATCGAAGGTTTGTGATCATCTTCCAGCAAAATCTCGTGCATGCACATTGTCGGGCTAATTCCCTTTAAGTCAGCAATTGTCCACCCTATTGCTTTCTTGTGTAGCATCAACATTTTGATCAACTTTTTTTCCTGCTCAGGCTGTAACTTAGAGGAAATAATTACAAGCAATGTTTTATCGGTTCCCAAGTAAGCATATTTTAGTTGCTCTGGCAACTGTTTCAACTCAAGAATCGGTGGTTTTTCAATAGAGGGCTTTTCGAGCTTACCTTCCTTACCTGAGTAATCCAGTGGTTCGAAGTATGTACCTGGTCGATTGACTAACCAATTTGCCTCTTCTTGTTGTTCCTCATTGATCGGTTCTTCATACTTCTCAGGTTCCTCTTGATCGGTAATGTAGTTTCCGAGGCAACTAAATTCCTCGTCGAAGTTAAACTCTGTCGTGGCATGGAGAAGTTGGCATTCTTTTGGATCATCGGCATGCCTTAGTGTTTGGAACACATTTAGTTTAACTTGCTGGTCATTCACCCTCATTGTGAGTTCTTCCTTTTCAACATCGATCAAGGTTCTCCCGGTTGCTAGGAAGGGTCTCCCGAGAATGATAGGTGCATGTTCTTCTGCTTCACAATCCAAAATAATAAAGTCAGCGGGAAAATAAATTTATCAACTTTTACCAGTATGTCTTCGATTTTTCCCTCTGGATGCACATAGGATCTGTCGGCTAACTGTAGCATAATTGTTGTAGGTCTTGCCTTCCCAATTCTTAGTTTCTGGAAAACCGATTTAGGCATCAAGTTTATACTTGCTCCAAGGTCGCATGCGATTGTGCAACATGGCCATGCATCCCTCTGTTGTGGCAACTGTTTCAAACTATCCTAGCCTTGTTCTCTTGGACACAATGTATTTAAGAAACTTGGCATAGTTTGGAATTTCTTCAATTGCCTCAACCAATGGCAAGTTGATGTGGACTTGCTTTAGGATATCAAGGAACTTCTTGAATTGATATTCTTGCTTTTGTCGCTTCAACCTTTGTGGGAATGGTGGTGGAAGTCCAATATCTTCGATCCTTTCATTGGTCTGGAACCTGATTGATGGCATTGTTGAGGCAACTGGAGTTGCTGAGGCATCATCAACTGGGGTTGTCGTGGCGTGCCTATCGTTGGTTGCGGAGGCATCCTTATCGCCGGTTGCCGCAGCAATTCCTGGTTCAGCATCTGAGGTTTTGCCCCTGGGTTCGTCTTGATCTTTTTATGGAGTTTTGTTTAATGAGCGAGCTTGAGCCTCTTTAAGTTGTTGGCCATTTCTAGTGGTGATCGCCTTACATTGCTCATGGCCTTTTGCGACTTCAGTATATCTAGGTAAACCTCCTTGCGGTCTAGTATTCAGGTTTTGAGCAAATTGTCCAACTTGATTTTCCAATGATTTGATTGTCGCCTCTTGGTTTTGCAATCTCTTCTCGGTCCTGTTAATAAAAGCATCAGTTCTTTTTATGAAGTTACTATTCTCAGCCATATAAGATTCAGTTTTCAACATAGAAGCCTTGAGAGAATTTTTCAAAGAACTAGATGTCATCGGTTGTTGCTACGACAACTGTTGCCGTGGCATATTCTGCTAAAATCCCGATGCTTGTGCATTCTGATTGTTATGGTTTAGAGCATTGTTGGGATTACTCCATGAAAAATTCAAGTGCTTCTTCCAAGCTGGATTGTATGTATTGGACATCACATTGTTGTTCAGGTTGTAATTCTCCACATAAAAGCTGGATTCTGGATTCTACATACATTTAGAAGAATCATGGATACCACCACATAACTCACAAAAGGAATCAATTACCTTGACTTCATGTGTGTTGTTTAGTTTCTGCATGTTCTGGACCATCTTAGTTAGAGTGGCCAATTGTGCCGAAACTGAGTCTGATGATCCCAATTCATGTATTGTGGCTTGGTGTATAACTTCTCTTCTAGCGGAGGGGAATTGATAATCATTCTTGGGAAGCCTATTTAGAATTTGCATTTCTTCCTCCGGTGACTTATCTAGGAGTATGCCGTTTGCCGAGGCATCTAGCATCATCCTTGTTGGTGTATTCACAGCGTTGTAAAACATTGTTACTTGCGTCCACACTGGGAATCCGTGTATGGGGCATTTGTGTAGAAGTCCTCTATATCACTCCCAAGCCTCGTACATGGATTCATCATCTGCCTGCCGAAAAGAAGTAATTTCGTTACAAAGCCTATCATTCAAATTTGTAAGATTAGATCGAGCAAGGAAATCATGACAAAGATCGGTCCAAGACCCTATTGATCCTGCAGGAATTCTATTCAACCATGCTTTCGCCCTATCCCTCAGTGAATAGGGGAATAATCTTAGTCGTAAAACATCGGGGGTGACTCCTTGTATTTTGAATGAATTACAAATCTCAAGGAAAGATTTAAGATGTTGTCGTGCATCTTCAGTTGCTGAGCCGCCAAATTGACCAATTGTGTTGATCATATTAAACATCACCGGATTCAACTCAAAGTGGTCGGCTTCAATTCTAGTGTGACAACTCCTGGATTAAGTCCCTCAAGATCTTCTTCATAATAGTCTCGAATAGTTTTGTTTCGTTCAAGAATCACTCCTCCTCCTACTGGAACATCTTGATTCATATTGCCGTCTTGATTAGCCATTGTTACTCTTAACCTTCGTCTAAGTCTTTGCAAGGTTCGTTCGATTTCTGGATCAAAAGAATATTAAACAAGAAAAATAAAAAGTGCAAGAAAATAAAAACAAAGTCGCTATTGCCAATCCCCGGCAACGGTGCCAAAAACTTGTTGTGCGTAATAAGTGCTCCGCAATTGTGCAAGTGTACACGTCGCAAGTTATAGTATAAAAGATATAGTCTCCACAGAGATTGGTGCCACTTCAAGAATCTAATCTCTTGCACTGTAAAAAGTAAAAACATAAGTAGGTGATTGCAGGAGTTTAACTAACAACTAAACTAGAAAGCAATAAAGAAAAGAATATGTAATTAAATGAGAGAGAATAGGCCAGGTTATCGTGAGTTGAGGTGTGATAGCTGATTGGATCATTTTGGTAAAAGAGTGCAAGGGCAACTCAGTTGTCGTGGCAACTTGCACAGCGGGGTTGCCTTGGAAACTAATCGATGGTTGCCTGGGCGACTAGCTGGGCAACTACTTGGGCGCTTGGGAAGCAACTTCAAGGTCGGCAGAGCGTTCTTCAATGGTTTCTTCTTATCCCTAAGTCAAAACTATAGCTATTTGTGCATGCCTTGATAATACATCCCTGCGTGAATCAAGGGTGAACAACAACCAATCTTGCTATTGCACGTAATAAGTGCTACGCAATTGTGCAAGTATACACGTTGCAAGTTATAGTATAAAAGATATCGTCTCCACAGGGATTGGTGCCACTTCAAGAATCTAGTCTTTTGCACTGTAAAAAGTAAAAACACAAATAGAAGATTATAGGAGTTTAACTAATAACTAAACTAGAAGGCAATAAAGTAAAAGAATAAATGAGATCAAATGAGAGAGATAGGCAAGGTTATCGTGAGTTGAGGTGTGATAGCCGATTGGATCGTCTTGGTAAAAGAGTGCACGGGAAACTCAGTTGCCGTGGCAACTTGCACAACGGGGTTGCCTTGGCAACTAATCGATGGTTGCCTGGGCGACTAGTCGGGCAACTACTTGGGCGTCTGGGCAGCAACCTTCAAGGTTCGACAGAGTGTTCTTCAATGATTTCTTCTTATCCCTAAGTCAAAACTCTAGCTACTTGTGCATGCCTTGATAATACATCCCTGCGTGAATCAAGGGTGAACAACAACCAATCTTGCGCTCCTCTTAGCCGTTGAAATCCTTAACTTATTCCTAAGCCGGATTAATCTTCACCATCAATAGATTGAATAAAGATCATATTCATTCGTTTCTTGAATCTAACTGTCCTGATATTAGATAAATAGATGAAGTTACGAGATCCTCTCCCAATTCATTTGCAAACAAGAATAAGAACCAAGAATGAATAAACCTTGAATAGAAAAGTGCAAACTCTTATTACCTAAACAAAATCCAATAGTTTCTCACAACCACAAAACACAATAACCATAGCCAAATAGATTTAGTTCATGGCTAGGTTCCAAAGAAACACAAGATAAATAATCCCTAGCATGAACCTAATTGAACAAGAAAGAAAAAGATGAAGGATGAAGCTTGTCGAAATCCTCCTTGCCCTAGATGCTTGTCGAAAATTCTCTCTTCTTTCTCTCCTTTGGAGTTGACGGCATGGCCTCTAATTTATAGGGCTAGGTTAAAGTCCTCCTTTGAGGAGGAAGTTAAGTTGGAATTAAATTATCTTTAAAGACTATAATTCTTTATTATAATTATATTCCTTCTAGAACTTCTCCTATCTTCTTGGAATTTAATTCTTCTTTAATCTCTTCATGGAAATCAAATTCCTTTGGGATTTAGCTTTGCTCCACGTCATCTTGGGCTTGTCTAGTCATCAATTTCGACTACCATATCACCTTATTCTTTGTCGACAATTGCCCTGGCAACTGGCTCGGCGTCTCCTTCATCATTGCCCTGGCAACTAGCTCGGCATCTCCTTCATGCATTGCCCTGGCAAGTAGCTCTAGCTTTGCTTTGGCAAGTGATCCTGTACATACACACAAAACACACCAAAGCAGCATCTTTTCCCACAAAAACTACCAAGTTATGTAATCAAGCTCAACGATGGAAGGAAACATGGATTAATGCATGAATGGCTAATTATACAACTAATATGAGCCTAAGTCTAACAATAATATGAGTAAAAAGGGTAAGAAAATAGTACTTTTGAACACTTATCAGACCCCCAAACTCGAACTATTGCTTGTCCTCAAGCAATGCAAACTAATAATTACCTGCCAAGACTTCAATTTTTACAAACTTAGCTTTAAACTTGATTTCAATTCTCAGAACCGGGACACAAAGTATGATTGGCTTTTCATTTTTCCGAAAACTTAGGAGTTACTCGGAATCAAACTATAATGCTTGTGAGTGTGTGCGGAGTTGTGTGCAAGTTGATTTTTCAGATTCTATGCAAACAAGAGGTTTTCAAATTACGTCATTGAGTTCTTTTTAACATGCTTTAACTAGAGCCAGTTTCGGGCACCTCTAGTGTTTTGTTTTCAGTTTTCTTAAGTTATTTTATTCGACTAGAGCTGGATTCGGGCACCTCTAGCGATCAATTTTTTTAACACATGCTAGAGCCAGTTTCGGGCACCTCTAGCAATCAATTTTTTAGCACATGCTAGAGCCAATTTCGGGCACCTCTAGCATTCATCCAATTTTTATTCTAATCCCCCAATTTCTTTAATTATCAACCTAAGTTCACTAGAATTCCTTAAATCAATCAAACCACAATAGTGTTTCATCAAATTTAGCATCATAGTAAAATTCTAAGTTTTTCCATGGTTATCCTAGAATAAAAATTCTATCAATTAAGTGCATTGGCAAAGTCATCATTGGATATTCATTAAATATAGGCAATTCTTGTTCCAACTAAAGGCATGGCAAGCAATTTATGTATCCTAAATGTAATACTTAATATGAATGTAACTAAACATGGTAACTACTAATAACAATCCCCCCCAAACTCGAGTGAGGCATTGTCCTCAATGCATGTATTAAATAAAATGCAAACGAGGACTTACTCCGAGAGTTCGTCGTCGTGGATGGTTAGTTTCCTTTTGGTCGCTATCTTGATTCTCTTGCTTGAACGCGATGGTTGTTTTCTTGTTGCCGTTGGTGGAATCGATCCTCGTACGGGGTTGTCCTCATCGTCCTCTTCATCAATGTCATTGGCTTTTCGCTTGGAGGATTCAATTGGTGCGGTCTTTGTTGGTGCAATGGAGGACTCGTCCGAATCTGAAAAATCAGACAATGATTCCATAAGAGTCGATTCGGGCATAGGTGCTTTACCTTTGACTTTTGCAGTGGTTTCCGGGATGTCTTTAGCTTTGGTTGCCGTGGCATCTTCAGGGTTGGTTGCCGTAGCATCTGCTTGTGCAGGCACGATGTAGGTTGCCGCGGCATCATCTGTTGCGTTTGTCGTGGCGACTGCTTCATTGGTTTTCGAGGCAAGAATCTCGGCAGGAAAGATTGGGAACGGCACGCGATTGTCCGGGTACTTTTCTAGGATGACTTGGGTGATGGCATTGTTGTGCTCCTTCATGTACCGCATGAACATTATTTGCCGGTCTTCAATTTGCCTCAGGTGGCTCACCAATGGTTGCAAGAGTGCTTCAAAGTGTCTCGGGGTTGATGGCCGAGTTGCCCGGGCGTTAGGTGCTTGGGCATTAGGGATTGCCGGGGTGGCAGGAGTTGCTGCGGCAATTGGAGGCCTTGAGGATTTTTCCGGTGCCTCTCCCATTAGCTTTTGGATTTATGCTTGATTCTAACCGGACTTTGGTAGGGCCTTTTCATCGGTGGACTCACTTGGGACATGCATCTCCTTGTAAGGGAAGAAAAGAGAACCCTTATCTTTTGAGCTACATACAAAAATCTCATCACAAATAATTTTTCCAATGTTAATGATGCGATTATGCAAAATAGAATGTATGAGCAAAAGACGTGGTATATCAACGGTAGTATTGTGTGTGGTGGGCATTAAAGAAGTTTTAACAAACTTATTCCATAGTTTGCCTTGGGTTTAAGCCGAAGGCGATTTACCGTCGTTCCAATGAGTTCCCGGTTGAGTGAGTTCTTGAAGCACCTTGTCGAGTTGCTTGGGCGTGATTTGATCAATGAAGGCTTGATGCTCGTCCTTGTCAATGTAAAGCCCGTAAAAGGTGTTGACGTTTTCGGGGCTTATGAGTTTGGCCTTGTCACGAACAAAAACATAAGGATTATCCGGGTTAGGTGAGTGAGCATAGAATTCTCTTACCCATGAGATGTTGCCCGGTTCCGATTGATGGCAAAAGATTTGCCACTTTTGATGTGCTATCCTCTCGAAGATGAGTGGTTCAAGGCCGAAATCTTGATGAGAGTTGGAGATTCAAAGCCTTGTTCTTTATAAATCTTCCGGCTTTCAAACGTGGAGTGAAATCTCTCTTGAACCACCGGTGTAGCAAACTTCTTGTATCTTGGTTCTTTGGAGGAACTTGGATGAACAAAAAATTTAATTTTGGATGCCATGGATGATCTTGGTTGTGAGTTTTGTAAAAACAAATAAAAGAAAATAAAAGAAACTAAAGAGTTGCAAGATAAAAAGTAGGAATAGGTTAAGGGTGATGGGTTTTATAGAAAAGATAGGTGGTAAATATGGTGGGTGGGATTAGGGGAAGACAAAAAAGAGGGTTTTGGTTTAGGGGAAGGGTGACGACAAGGGTGTTTAATTAGGGTAAGTTGGAGGCTTTATATAAGCCTTAGATTAAGCCCATTAATTTCCTTGTTGAAGATGTTTTCCTTCTTGGATTAAAATTCCTCTTTATCTTGAACTCTTTTCCTACAAATCAAAGACAAATCAAATAAGGATTAAAATTAAAGATAGACTAATAAAAGAAAATAAATAAAGATGTGTAAAGGGATTCTTAAACTTAAAGAGATTAAAAAAAGAAAATCTATCCTAAAAATATAATACTAATCGGAAATAAAAGAATAATTAGTTCGAAAGAAAAAAAAATAAAAAATAAAATAAAATAAAAGTAATCGAAAAAATAAAAATAAAAATAAAAATAAAATATCAAAGGGAGAGCATGCTCATGCATCTCCTAAGTTGATCACTTCTTTGTTAGTTCCACATGGGCACCATTGTAGTGCTTTAATCTTTATCCATTAACTTTGAATTCATGTTTGTCAGTGATGGACTTGATTATCACGACACCATGGAAGAATGGTTTGACAACTTCGAATGATCCCGACCATCTTGATTTCAGTTTTCCCGGGAAAAGTTTTAGTCGAGAATTGAATAGGAGAACTAGCTGCCCTGGCGTGAATTGTCGTGGCAATAGTTTCTTGTCACGCCATTGCTTTGTTTTCTCCTTGTAGATTCGTGCATTGTTATAGGCGAGTACACGAAATTCTTTTATCTCGTTGAGGTCCAACAAACACTTTTGTCCAGCACTTTCCCAATCCATATTCACGGTCTTGATTGCCCAGTATGCCTTGTGTTCGATTTCCACCAGTAGATGGCATGTTTTGCATAGACAAGTCGGAAGGGGGACATACCTAAGGGTGTTTTGAATGCAGTGCGATATGCCCAAAGTGCGTCATCTAGTCTTAATGACCAATCCTTCCTAGAGGGATTTACAACTTTCTCGAGTATACCCTTGAATTCCCGGTTGGAAATTTCTGCTTGCCCGTTGGTTTGTGGGTGATATGCCGTAGCGATCTTGTGTGATACGCCGAAGCGTTGCAACATCTTGGCAATAAGTCTGTTGTCAAAATGCTTTCCTTCGTCACTGATAAATGCTTTCGGCATCCCAAACTATGTAAATATGTTTTTCTTCAAGAATCGTTGCACGGTCTTGGAATCGTTGTTGGAAACTGCAGCTGCCTCAACCCATTTAGACACGTAGTCGACAGAAAGTAGAATGTAGATGTTGCCGAATGAAGATGGGAAAGGTCCCATAAAATCGATCCCCCATAATCGAACAATTCCACCTCAATGATGTTCTGGAGCAGCATCTCATGTCGTCTGGAGATATTGCCCGTCCTCTGGCAACGATCACATTGCTTGTAAAAGTTTTGGGCATCTTTGTACAATGCTGGCCAATACAACCCGGATTGCAAAACTTTGGCCGCGGTATGAGTTCCTCTAAAATGTCCTCCATAGGGTGAAGAATGGCATTGCCGGAGTACATTCTGTTCCTATTCTTCAAGGACACATCGGCGTATAACCTGATCTGCACATTGTTTAAACAAAAGAGGCTCGTCCCAAAAGTAATGCCAGGGTATTGCCGAGGCATGTGCTGCCGTGGCGACTGCTCCTAAAATTGCCGAGGCGTGTGCGTCAAGGGCTGTTGCGGCATCGAGAGTTGTTGAGGCGTGCGCGTCCATGGTTGCCGAGGCGTCGAGGGTTGCCGAGGCATGCGCATCCATGGTTGTCGAGCAAACTAAAAGTTGCTCATCTGGGAATGCATCGCATATCTCTAGATCCGCGTCCTCCTCCCTATTGCCTTCTTGTGTAGCATCAACATTTTGATCAACTTCTTTTCCTGGTCGATTGACTAGCCAATTTGCCTCTTCTTGTTGTTCCTCATTGACCGGTTCTTCATACTCCTCAGGTTCATCTTGTTCGGCAATGTAGTTACCGAGGCAACTAAATTCATCGTCGAAGTTAAACTCTGCCGTGGCATGAAGAAGTTGGCATTCTTCTGGATCATCGACATGCCTTAGTGTTTGGAACACATTCAGTTTAACTTGCTGGTCATTCACCCTCATTGTGAGTTCTCCCTTTTCAACATCGATCAAGGTTCTCCCTGTTGTTAGGAATGGTCTCCCGAGAATGATAGGTGCATGCTCATCTGCTACACAATCCAAAACAATAAAGTCAGCGGGAAAAATAAATTTATCAACTTTTACCAGTATGTCCTCGATTTTTCCCTTTGGATGCCCATAGGATCCGTCGGCTAGCTGTAGCATAACTGTTGTAGGTCTTGCCTTCCCGATTCCTAGTTTCTGGAAAACCGACTTAGGCATCAGTTTATACTAGCCCCAAGGTCGCATAATGCTTTCCCGACATAGTGGTTTCCAATGGAACAGGGTATTGTGAAACTTCTGAGATCCTTCAACTTAGGTGGCATACGATTGTGCAACATGGCCATGCATCCCTCTGTTGCGGCAACTGTTTCAAACTCTCCTAGCCTTGTTCTTTTGGACACAATGTCTTTAAGAAACTTGGCATAGTTCGGCATTTGTTCAATTGCTTCCACCAATGGCAAGTTGATGTGGACTTGCTTTAGGATATCAAGGAACTTCTTAAATTGATATTCTTGCTTTTGTCGCTTCAACCTTTGTGGGAATGGTGGTGGAAGTCGGATATCTTCAATCCTGTTATTGGTTTGGAATCTAATTGACGACATTGTCGGGACAACTAGGGTTGCCGAGGCATGCTTATCGCAAGTTTCCAAAGCATCCTTAACGTCGGTTGCCGAGGCATGCTTATTTTTGGTTGCCGCGACAATTCCTGGTTCAGCATCTGAGGCTTTGCCGCTAGGTTCCTCTTGATCTTTTTGTGGAGTTTTGTTTGATGAGCGGGCTTGAGCCTCTCTAAATTGTTGGCCACTTCTAGTGGTGATCGCCTTACATTGCTCATGGCCAGTTCCTCTTGCGACTTCAGTATCACTAGGTAAACCTCTTTGCGGTCTAGTATTCAGATTTTGATCAAATTGTCTGACTTGATTTTCCAATGATTTGATTGACGCCTCTTGGTTTTGCAATCCCATCTCGGTCCTGTTAATAAAAGCATGAGTTCTTTTTATGAAGTTACTATTCTCAGCCATATAAGATTCAATTTTCATCATAAAAGCATTTAGAGAATTTTCCAAAGAACTAGATGTTGTCGGTTGTTGCTGCGGTATCTGTTGCCGTGGCATATTCTGCTGGAATGCCGATGCTTGTGCATTCTGATTGTTCTGGTTTAGAGCATTGTTGGGATTAATCCATGAAAAATTAGGGTGCTTCTTCCAAGCTGTATTGTATGTATTAGACATCACATTGGTGTTGCAATTGTAATTCCCCACATAGAAGCTGGATTCTGGATTCTGCATACATTCAGAAGAATCATGGTTATCACCACATAACTCACAAAAAGAATCCATTACCTTGACCTCATGTGTGTTGTTTGGTTTTTGCATGTTCTGGACCATCTTGGTTAAAGTGGCCAATTGTGCCGAAATTGAATCTGATGATCCTAGTTCATGTATTGTGGCTTGGCATCTAACTCCTCCTCTTCTAGTAGAGGGGAATTGATAATCATTCTTGGCCAGCCTGTTTAGAATTTGCATTGCTTCGTCCGGTGACTTATCTAGGAGTATGTCGTTTGCCAAGGCATCTAGCATCATCCTTGTTGGTGTATTCACGGCGTTGTAAAACATTGTTACTTGAGTCCACATCGGGAATCCGTGTAGGGGGCATTTGTGTAGAAGTTCTCTATATCGCTCCCAAGCCTCGTACATGGATTCATCATCTGCCTGCCGAAAAGAAGTAATGTCGTTATGAAGCTTATAAGTCAAATTTGTAGGATTAAACCGAGCAAGGAAATCAGGACAAAGATCGGTCCAAGATGCTATTGATCCGGCAGGAATGCTATTCAACCATGCTTTTTCCCTATCCCTCAGTGAATAGGGGAATAATCTTAATCGTAAGACATCGGGGGTGACTCTGTGTATTTTGAACGAGTTACAAATCTCGAGGAAAGATTTAAGATGTTGTCGTGCATCTTCAGTTGCTGAGCCGCCAAATTGACCAATTGTGTTGATCATATTAAACATTACTGGTTTCAACTCAAAGTGGTCGGCTTCAATTTCAGGTGCGACAACTCTTGGGTTAAGTCCATCAAGATCTTCTTCAAGATAGTCTCGAATAGTTCTGTTTCGTGCAAGAATCACTCCTCCTCCTGCTGGAACATCTTGACTCATATTGCCGTCTTGATTAGCCATTGCTACTCTTATCCTTCGTTTAAGTCTTTGTAAGGTTCGTTCGATTTATGGATCAAAGGGATATTCTGGTGTAATCGGTCTCGCCCTGGTCATATACCAATGCAAAACCAAAGTTTGTTAGCCCTTTGAATCTTAAACAGGAAAAATAAAAAGAAAGTGCAAGAAAATAAAAACAAATTCGCTATTGCCAATCCCCGTCAACGGCGCCAAAAACTTGTTGCGCGTAATAAGTGCTACGCAATTGTGCAAGTATACACGTTGCAAGTTATAGTATAAAAGATATCGTCTCCACAAGGATTGGTGCCACTTTAAGAATCTAGTCTCTTGCACTGTAAAAAGTAAAAACACAAATAGAAGATTATAGGAGTTTAACTAATAACTAAACTAGAAGGCAATAGAGTAAAAGAATAAATGAGATCAAATGAGAGGGATAGGCTATGTTATCGTGATTTGAGGTGTGTTAGCCGATTGGATCATCTTGGTAAAAGAGTGCACGGGCAACTCAGTTGCCGTGGCAACTTGCACAACGGGGTTGCCTTGGCAACTAACCGATGGTTGCCTGGGCGACTAGTCGGGCAACTACTTGGGCGTCTGGGCAGCAACTTTCAAGGTTCGGCAGAGCGTTCTTCAATGGTTTCTTCTTATCCCTAAGTCGAAACTCTAGCTACTTGTACATGCCTTGATAATACATCACTGCGTGAATCAAGGGTAAACAACAACCAATCTTGCGTTTCTCTTAGCCGTTGAAATCCCTAACTTATTCCAAAGCCGAATTAATCTTCACCATCAATAGATTGAATAAAGATCATATTCATTCGTTTCTTGAATCTAACTCTCCCGATATTAGATAAATAGAAGATGTTAGGAGATCCTCTTCCAATTCACTCTCAAAGAAGAATAAGAACCAAGAATGAATAAACCTTGAATAGAAAAATGCAAACTCTTATTGCCTAAACAAAATCAATAGTTTCTCACAACCACAAAACACAATAACCATAGCCAAATAGATTTAGTTCATGGCTAGGTTCCAAAGAAACACAAGATAAATAATCCCTAGCATGAACCTAATTGAACAAGAAAGAAAAAGATGAAGGATGAAGCTTGTCGAAATCCTCCTTGCCCTGGATGCTTTTCGAAAATTCTCTCTTCTTTCTCTCCTTTGGACTTGACGGCATGACCTCTAATTTATAGGGCTAGGTCAAAGTTCTTCTTTGAGGAGGAAGTTAAGTTGGAATTAAATTATTTTTAAAGAATATAATTCTTTATTATAATTATATTCCTTCTAGAACTTCTCCTATCTTCTTGGAATCTAATTCTTCTTTAATATCTTCATGGAAATCAAATTCCTTTGGGATTTAGCTTTGCTCCACGTCATCTTGGGCTTGTCTAGTAATCAATTTCGACTACCATATCACCTTATTCTTTGTCGACAATTGCCCTGGCAACTGGCTCGGCGTCTCCTTCATGCATTGCCCTGCCAACTAGCTCGGCATCTCGTTCATGCATTGCCCTGGCAACTAGCTCTAGCCTTGCTTTGGCAAGTGGTCCTGTACATACACACAAAACACACCAAAGCAGCATCTTTTCCCACAAAAACTACCAAGTTATGTAATCAAGATCAACGATGGAAGGAAACATGGATTAATGCATGAATGGCTAATTATGCAACTAATATGAGCCTAAGTCTAACAATAATATGAGTAAAAATGGTAAGGAAAATAGTACTTTTGAACACTTATCACTTGCGCTCCTCTTAGCCGTTGAAATCCTCAACTTATTCCTAAGCCGGATTAATCTTCACCATCAATAGATTGAATAAAGACCATACTCATTCATTTCTTGAATCTAACTCTCCCAATATTAGATAAATAGATGAAGTTAGGAGATCCTCTCCCAATTCACTCGCAAACAAGAATAAGAACCAAGAATGAGTAATCCTTGAATTTAAAGTGCAAACTATTATTACCTAAACAAAATCGAATTGTTTCTCACAACCACAAGACATAATAACCTTAGCCAAATAGATTTAATTCATGGCTAGGTTCCAAAGAAACACAAGATAAAGAATTCCTAGCATAAACCTAATTGAACAAGAAAGAAAAAGATGAAGAATGGATGGAGCTTTGTTGAAATCTCTCTTGCCCTTGGTCTTGTCGAAAGTAATTTAAGCTCTCTGACCATCCTCGTGCCTCTGAAAATTATCCCTACCACGACCTCGGCCCCTAGCATGTACAGCAGCCTGAACTGGTGCGTCACCCATAGCACGAGGACAGTCACGCTTCATGTGACCAGGTGATCCACATATCCAGCAACTTATGGTATTTCCCCAACACTTACCCATGTGGCGTCTACCACAGCGCTCACACTCAGCTATAATACGAACACCTTGGTTAGCATGGCCAACACCGCCACCACACCTGTGATCCAACTTGTGCCTCTTATCACGAAACCTCCTACCCTGCTTCCCAGAATTACCAAAATCAGCCCCACACTTGTTCGAACTCATGCCCGAACCTTGTTTTGTTACCCTCAAGGACTGCTCAATATCCTTAGCACGGTTTACAAGCACATCAAAATCTGTATAGTCCGCAGCCAATAAGTATGTTTTGATATTCTTCACCAACCCATAGCAAAACCTGTTGCACCTTTCAAGATCATTCGAAACTAACTCCGAGGCATACTGACTCAAACGAACAAATTTCACCTCATAATTAGCCACGGACATGCCGCCCTACACTAAGGCCACAAACTCACGTTTCCTCACATCCAAATACTGAGGACCAATATACTTCTTCTTGAAAGCTCTTCGAAAGAACTCTCAAGTTACGTCCGCCTCCGAAACACTAGCAATTGTGGTCACCCACCAGTGATAAGCATCACCATGCAACAACGACACGGTACAACCTAGCTTGTGCTCATCATTACAGCCCGTCTAATTCAGAATATGAATCGTACTCTCCAGCCATCCCTCGGCTTTCTCGAGGCTTAAACCCCTGAACTCAAGACCTTTCAAACTGCGGAGTCGCTCTAAGGGTAACCCTGGATTAACTGCCACAGCAGGTGCCAGTGCCTGCGCATACACTCCAGCCATCGCTGCTTGAAAAGCTCTCGTTATTGCCTGAACTAACGGAGTTAAATCACCAAATACTGGCAGTTGATAAGCTTGGGGTACACCACCATCCCCAACATTGATAGGAGGAACCAGCAGAGGAGGAGGAGGTAAAACATTAGGGGGATTCTCTTTCTCAACATTATTCTGCCCAATTTCGGCATTACTAGTCATTGAACGTGTCTCACGTCGATCCATGCTAGCAAAAGCATCAAAACACATTAAAGTTAGGCTAATATAAGGCAAAGGATGCAAGGCCATCTTATAAAACATTTTAAAACCCCGGTAATAGGCAATGTGTTCCCAATTCATACCCCAACATGATGTAAATCAAACACGTACACATATACACAATCACCGTGCATAACAAACAATGATACACAATCAAACAAAAACATCCCAACCTTTCATAACATGGCTCTGATACCAAAAAATGTAACCCCCTCAACCCGGCCTAGACGCCCGACTGAATCGAGTGAGCTACATTAGGTTTGTCGAAGTAAACCGGAGAAAGGTTACAAAAAGTCAGTCTATTTTTTTCCTTTATATCTTGTCTAGATGCAAATTATTAATCTTACATGTACATACTCACAGCAGGTGAAATTTCGAAGAAAACAAATCACAAAAAGGCGACCAATTGCATCATATTCACTTTGGGGACCAAACCATAAATACTTTAAATTATTGAACCAAAACTGAAATTAAGCTTACCAATCCTCAATTAGTCCATTTACATGCCCATATCTCAAATTTTAGGTCAAAATGATCAACCATATGCATACAATTACATTTCTAATACTTAGGGACTAAAATGCAAGAGACCAAAAACTAGATTCCATGACATTACCTGTAAAAACTACCACCCGTACCGATACGAACACAGCCATACCGATACGGAGCAACCACACGTACCAGTACACAATGTTTCGTATCGGTACGCCACGTCATCTTGCAAAATATTAAAGCCGTACTGGTATGAGCCCTTAATGTTCCGGTACATGGATTTTTCCCTCAAAAGTAACTTTCCAGTAACGAGTTCCCATACCGATACACCTTATCCCGTACCTGTATGCAAAGCTTAAATTACTTAGCCTTACCAGTCCTCGTTACCCGTACCGATGCTGAAAGCCCTGGTTTGCCTAGCCATACTGATACGGTCCCTTGCGTATCGGTACACATAGGCCTGTAATGTCATTTTCTACTGGTTTTCACTCAAATCTAGATGCATTTAGATCATAGAAACTTGCATACATGAATATAAACATTCAACAATACATATATCAACACTTGCACCAAAGTTTAGCTACAAAACAAGCTTATGCTACCATATGGTTTAATCTATAGGCATACTGCCTACAACACTCCACCAAACATACCAAAATGCTCAAATAAACATTTACCAGCACAAGCATCATACCAACATCACTTTAATACCATATTCAACATGTTAAGCTCAACAAAGCATGCCATCCAAGCAAGACAATCTAGATGCATACCTAGGCAACCATATAACATCAACTATAGGTAACGATGAACAACATTCTTAACAACATCAATCAAACTTCGAAATCACAACATTACACATGCTTAAAACTAGGGAAAACATAATTACATATCCCAAAATCCATGGCGAACACATTGCCTTATTAACCGGAAACATAAACCGAGTTCATACTCAAAATTGCTTTGCCTCTTGGATCACTACAACTTTGCCTTTGCTGCCCCAAGCATTAATGCTCTGCATAATTAGGAAAAAGAGAGCGTAAACACACTTGCTTAGAGAGGATGCTCTTAAAACAATGATGCATTAACCCTTGAAAACCAACACTTCTTTTCAAACCATGCTTACGACCTAACCAAGTTCCAATTATTCTAAGTCAAAACATGCATATCGACCATATGCAAAACAATATATTCCACATGCTTAAACCCCCAAGGCATTTTATGTGAAACCATGCTTGAATTCCAAAGTATTAAATACAAAACCATGCTTAAATCCCAAAGCATTACAAATAGATTCAATATTAGAATTTGTTGGGATGATCAATAAATACCGAAAGTGGCCAAGAGGGGGTGAATTGGCAATTTAAAATTTTAGGGAGCAAATGGAAAGAGATATACAATGGGACACAAGGATTTACAGTGGTTCAACCTTCTAACAAGGTCTATGTCCACTACCATAGCTTCCTACTAAGGATTTCAACCAATTCACTATAGAATTCTTCCCCTTTTCTAGGCTAAGAAGGGAACCGTTACAATCAATCAAAGCTTTCTACCCAAAGCTTGTTCAAGGATCACTCTTTTACAAGAAGGAAAATGGCAAATGGATAATGTCCTCACAAGGTAAATATTTGCCAAAATTTCAAGAACACTCAACCCCAAACTTGAAATGAAATATTACAATGAAATACAAAAGTTGGGTACAAAGGTTTGACTCTAAAAGCACAAAGGATTGGATTTTAGCTTGGATACTTGAATGTTGATCAATGTAAGTTCAATAGTTGTTATAGCTGCACTTGAGGCTTGTATATATACCCATTCAATTAATTCTAACGTTTGAATGGTTGGAGAATTGAATATAGCCATTGGAGAGCAAGTTTTCCCATAATAAATGTTGTCTGCCAACCCCAAGTATCGGTATGCGTATCTGAGTATGGGTACCTGCCCAATATAGAAATAGGCGTTACAAAGTAGGGTGTACCGGTACTCAAAGTTGAGTATTGGTACCAAGAAAGTGGTACCGGTACGCCAAAGCCGTATCAGTACGTGAATTGCTCACTAGAAAATCTTGAGGCCATTCGGTATCAGTACGCGTATAGCTGTACCGGTACGCATTTGAAAATTTTAGTTTTTGCCTCAAAGAGTATCGGTACGGGTATGTCGTACCGGTACTCATTTTACATTCGATGTATGAATAAAATCATAGCGTATCGGTATGTTGTGTAGTGTATCGGTACGCATTTGTCATTCAACCTTTTAAAATCAAATACAAGTATCGGTACGCACGTTTCTATACTAGTACTAGTTTTACATTTGATGTTTTAAAATCAAATACGCGTATCGGTACGCCTATTGCCGTACCGGTACTGGTTTTACATTTGATGTAATTTGGAATCAAAGGGCGTACTAGTACTCATAGTGCCATATCGGTACGCATAGACTTTTAAGGCCATTTTAACTTAGAAAAATTCATTGAATGTATTTTTAAAGTTTATCAAATGTTTGGTTAAGTTTAAGACAAGAATAATTTTGTTCAAATGCATAGTGAGTAATTCATATGAGTTATGTAAAATTTATTTTAAAAGAATTTAATAGTTAAAACGATTTGTTATATCAATATGAGTTAAATCCATTTGTTATATCAAAACCAATATGAGTTCTACAATCTCCCCCTTTTTGATATAACAAAACTTAAAATAAATTTTCAAAATTTCTCTTTTGATTGTAAAATTTTGAACCCATATATTTTCCCCCCTTTTTGTTAGATCAAAAGCAATATACGCAATAGGAGAAGATAAACAATTTAAAGCCAAAGTAACAAGACAAAACATAATATATATCAAGTGTTCAAGCATAAAAAAAGATCCAAATCCAAACATAATAGTCAAAGCGGGATGGAAACAATAGAAACAATCCGAAGAAAATAATCTAAACATCAAATCCAAAAGTATAGTCTAGGATGCATGCAATATGAAACGATAAAACAAAAGAGCTATGGGATATCCCCATCATCCTCATCCTCTTCCTCTTCCTCCTCCGCGACGGTGTCCCCAAAAGTATGCGTTTTCCATTCATAGTGAAAGGATGCCAAGTCGGTCTCGATGCTAGTCACACGCGCACCAAGAGAACTGAAGCGATCATCCATGTGAGATGTAACCATAGATTGCATCTCAATGAATTTTCCATCGATATAGGACCACATTTCATCAAACTTGCCATCAAAGTATGAACGCATGTCATCACCAAAGGTCATAAAAGGTGGTGGAGGCGTAACCGGAGCTGGAACTAGAGGTGGAGCTGGCACATTTCCTTCACTATTCTAACCGGGTTCTTGTCGAATCCATTCACCATTAATAAAAATGAAATCTGCTCTTTCGAAGAGATTTTTCATTAATGGGATCGGTAAGAGGGCAAGCAATATCATAAGAGGTGTCTATGTTTTCTTTGGCAAAGATATGGCTCAAGACACAACGGTAGGTAAAAGATTTAACTTGAGTTTTATGATGGTTTTGGACAATATAAACAATTTCAGCAAATATGATTTGAGCGAGGTTAAGGCGAATGTTATTTTGGAAGCAATGCAACCAAAAAGCATCTACCCCTCGAATGGTAGACCACTTCCCCCGGAAGGACGAAAGAACCATGTAACTAAAAGATGAAATAACCTATCATGAGCATTATGGACGGATGCAGAAGTGCCCGAGGCATAAACAAAAGGAATAGGCTTGGTTTTATCATCTTCCCCGGTATCTTCTAATCCTAGATGAGAAGTAATAGTAGAGGAGTCTAACCTAAAGACTTTACCCATAACATAGGACTCTATAGCAACTACCTCTTTTTGGTCTTCACTAAGAATAGCTCTAGCATTAGAATAAAATACTCGAACTAGAGTTTTAAATACTACCCCGAGTAAATGAAGAAAAGGTAGAAATTTCCATTCCCTAAGATTCTCAAGATAAGGGAACTTAAATTTTTAAGATACCATAAACTCATAATCAATAACCTTTTCTCTTCGAATGGGAAAATTTTCATACAACTAAAAATGCTCTAATTGATTTTGACGACCCGATTCATTAAAACATGAGTTGAAAATTAAGAAAAATTCAAAGGATTAGAATTTTGATTAGAGGGACCGGATCTAGGACGTTTAGTTTTAGGGGCCATTAAAGTAAATTTGATTCGATAAAGCAAAAATCACCCTTAAAAATTGTTCGAATAGATGAGAGTGTCGATGGAAGTGCACAATCTTGATGAAATCTTGATGGGTTGTTGAAGAAGTGCAAGAAACTTCAAAAAATTGTGGAATTTTTTAGTGAAAAATAAGAGAAATTGAGAGAATTTTTTAGGGGGTTTCGGCTAGGGTTGATAGAATGGGAATTTAGGGGGAAAATTGATTTTAACAACCCTAAGAAGTGCTTCAACATTTCACGCACTGGCATCTTAAACCGCGTACTGGTACTGCTAGTCGTGTTTTGTGTACCGGTATGGTAACCTGAGTACCGGTACCGTGCATCAGTCTCTAAATCGGTACCAGCTATAGAGGCTGCGTATTGATACTGGTATACCAGTACCGATACCCTATGCACCAATGGTCAAATTTGGCTACAAAAGAGGTCATGGAAAAAAAAGAACTACCTCTATTATGCATGCATGATGTATGAGCAATAAAAATTAAAGCATAGACCACGATATTAACATGCAAAAACTCCCCCTAGCAACAACCATATAAAGCTTTTGAAAGTTTAAAAACATGGTTTGGGTATTTTGGATCTTCAAAACCAGGTGGTTGTTCTACATACACTTCTTCATTAATAAAACCATTTAAAAATGCACTTTTTACATCCATTTGAAAAAGCTTAAATTCGTGATAACATGCAAAAGCTAGAAGCATCCTAATGGCTTCCATTCTCGCTACAGGTGCATAGGTTTCATCAAAATTGATTCGCTCTTCTTGTGTGTAACCTTGAGCAACAAGTCTAGCCTTGTTCCTCACTATGTTACCACTCTCGTCTAGTTTGTTTCTAAAAACACATTTAGTTCCTATAGTAGATTTATTATCAGGCCTATCAACTAATATCCAAACTTGACTTCTCTCAAATTGGTTTAATTCCTCTTGCATAGCCATTACCCAATAATCATCATTTAATGCTTCTTTGACATTTTTAGGCTCTATGCATGAGATAAATGCTACATTACATGCATTTTTAAGAGAAAGCATAGTGGTTACCCCTTTGGATGGATTACCCAAAATCTCACCACCTTTGACATAGTTGTACTCTTGGGCAGCTCACTTCCTTTTCCTCTAGGTTCATGTCCTTCAAGGCTTCTAGAGGTGGATCTTGTGCTTCTTCTTCTTTGGTTGGAACTCCATCCACATTTGATGATTGCCCATCATCATTGGCTTCAAAAATCCCTACAACATCATCATCACAAGAATCCTTCCTCAGAATATCGACTCTTCAACAACTAAGGTTCTTTTATTAAATACTCGATAGGCTTTAGATTTTAAAGAATACCCTAAGAAAATAGCTTCATCACTTTTAGAGTCAAATTTGGCTAAATTGTCTTTTCCATTGTTTAAAACAAAACATTTACAACCAAATGGATGAAAATAACTAATGTTAGGCTTTTTGGATTTTAAAATCTCATAAGGAGTTTTCTTTAAAATAGGCCTAATTATTACTCTATTTATGATATAGTAAGCCGTATTAGTGGCTTCCGCCCAAAAATATTTTGGCAAATTGTTCTCACAAAGCATGGTTCTAGCCATTTCCTCTAAAGTTCTATTTTTCCTTTCAACAACCTTATTTTGTTGAGTGTTCCAGGAGCTAAAAAATTGTGGCTAATACCATTTGACCTACAAAAATCCTCAAAACCTAAATTTTGAAATTCGGTGCCATGGTCACTTCAAATGTGAGAAATAGTTTGACCAAGGTCATTTTGAGTAATTTTTGATAATGTGATGAATTTTTCTAAAGCCTCATCTTTGGTACTTAAGAATAAAACTGTAACACCCTTAACGTATACTCGTAAGCCGAATATACATTAAAGATGTTACGGAGTCATTGAAACAAATCTTGACATGTAAATTTTTTTTATACCAAAATTCATTATTGCAGTTTAACCCTTTTCTCAGTTTTGAATTAAAAACTATGTCAGTTTATTGCACCTAGTTTTGACCCTGAATTGGTTTATAAAATTCATAATTGAGTTATTGAAATAAAAATATAATTCAGGGTGAAAACTATGTACACTACCTAGACCCTTTCTTGATTTTAAAATTTTTACACGATCAGGGTTAAACAACATTTAACACGTCAAAATTCATAGTTATTAATAGAAAACCATTTCTCTAAGTCCATACTTCTATGAAAATGTATAAATACGTTATAAACTTAGACTTACAAAACAATTTTTTTCTTTAAATCTACTACATATATGTACATGCCCACTAGACATCAAACTTACAACTTAAGATGTGCATACTATGATTACAATGTAACTTTATTTTCTAATTTAATAGCTCCTTCTTGCCACTCTACTTGGGAGAACCTACGTATGAAATAACACACACTAAGTACGAACTTAGTGAGACAATAATTTTATTTATCAAAACATAAAATAAAGCAATACATGTTATACATTAACCTAGCATAGTTTCTGTCTAAGGTAGTATCATACTAACAAGGTTTTTCATAGGCAGTCAATATTCATATGTAAGTCATAATTTTTCTAACTTATTCTAGTTTCCAATACTCCATCATTATCAAGTAAATCATATACATGGCATAGTTCACATACATGGCATATTTCATACACATGGCATAATTCACATGCATGACGTGATTTATATACATATATCATATAATTCACATACATGACATACTTCATATATATGGCATAATTCATATATATGGCATGAATTATATACATGGCAGAATCCATATACGTGTCATAATTCATATACGTGGCATGATTCATTTATGTGACATCATTCGTATACGTGACTTAATTCATATACATAACATGATTCATATTCATGACATGGTTCGTATACGTAACATGATTCATATTCATGGCATGATCCATTTATATAACATGATTCTCATACGCGGCATATTTCATTTGCATGGCATGATTTTCATACGTGGCATAATTCATATACATATCTTGATTCATTTACATGACATGATTCTTTTACCTGACATGATTCATATACGTGATTTAATTCATATACATGGCATGGTTCATATTCATGACGTGATTCATATACGTAACATGATTCGTTTACATGACATGATTCATTTACGTGACATTATTCTTTTATCATTGCCCAAAGTACGCTATATGAGATCGAGGTACATGAGTCATCTTGAAATGACACCGTAGTGTCTAACGTGAACGTGAAGATGAGTACGTACTCGGGGATGCTATTTGCTCCCCATAAACATGAAGCACCTCGATAGTGCACTCAGGCACAGTGGGCGTGGATCCCCAGGGTGCATGTGACACAATCATTTTGTCACAATATCTATTTGATAACATGAACATGAGGGTGCAGCTGCTAAAGACTCTATGGCATGCCAAATATACCATGGACTCTCATACACAATACTTGGGCATTTCTTTCATCATCAACTCAACATCATAATCAATCATACATATATACATTTCATAATTCATGCTTTATCATAAATATTCATGGCAACCATAGATCATCATCATTTCTCAGATTAGCCATTCATACTTCATATTCTATTTAATTTACCTTTATTGCAACATACATTAAATCAACATATATAGATAATGCAATACTATTTTAAATGAAGGTTGAAGATTCACAAGTCTTCCTAATTGCATTTTAAAACATATAAATGCACTCACCTAGGCCATGAATAATATGCCTCACTAAGCTTACTCGAGGTTCTTATCTTTTTTATCACTGGTTCTCCTTCGATATCTTTTTAGAGCTGTATAAGACCAATCGAACATATACATTACCATTATCGTATTCGACTTAAATCTAACATTGCTAGCTTGATTCATAAACATAACTATTTGAATATAAATTTTTTTGAAAATTTCCCCAATATTCTTCAAAGTTGCCGAATTGGTCCCTAGGTCCTTAGTGACCATTTTGAACATTAAACAATTGTTCAAGCCTAATTTAAACAATTTCCATAATCATTTACTAATTTTGGACTATTACCTTTTAGTCCTCAAACTTTATAAAAGTGACATTTTAGTCACCACTTCACTTTTGTACATAAATTCATGTACAATTAAACCATTTAATTATTTGCAACATCCTTAGAAATTTTTCTTCAACTTTTAAACTTTATTCAATTTAGTCATTCACTATACTTTCATTTCAAAATAGGTCCCTCATATTTCCTGTATGGACATATGAATCCCTTAACTTTCATAACATGCTTGAATCTTCAATTCTACCAATTTTCTATAAATTCATGATCAATCCTTAATTTTCCTAAATTGCCAAATTGGTCCTTCAACTTCCAAAATTTTTCATTTTGGTCCCTAATCATCAATTCAAGTTGATTTCATCATAAATAAATAATTCTAATACTAAATTAAATTTTTCAATAATTTCCCTTAATTTTCCAAAATTTTCGAAATAGTCCCTAAATTTACAACTTGGGAAAATATTCAACATATCATCAAAATAGGTCTCCTAACATCATAATTCAATCAAATTTATCCTTAATTTAGCTTCCTAACCAAAACCCCCAAATTTTAGGCTTAGGGTTTATAATTTCTAACATGGAATTTATCCAATTTCAACCTTAATTCCATGTTTAAATCATCAATTTAACTATCTACAGGTCTAATTCCATGATCAACTTCAATTTCCACAATCAATCTTCTTCCATAACATAACTCATACTTGACTTTTATCATGCAAAAATACTATCAAATTGAAGAGAATCAAGTGTAGAACAATTTAGCTAAATAAATTTTGCTTGAAACTTGTCGTGATTTCTTCAAAATTTGGCTTGAAAGTTGGAAAAATTATGTCCCCTTCTTTCTTTAAACTTTCGAACAGCCCTCTTGAAATTAAGATGATTTTTTTCTCATCTTTTAACATATTTAATCCACATGTCATATTAAATGTATTTAAAATCCATTTAATTAGTGAAATTACCATTTTGCCCTTTTAATCTAATGGCCAAGATTCAATTTTATCAAAATCAATGGCCATGATTTAATCCATGTGTAAATCTTCTTTCGAAGTTGCCCTCAAAGTTTCAAAATATTTCAAAAATGCCATCCATGGAAAATGTCCAATTTGCCCTCCAACTAGACTTTATTTACTAACAAGACTTGAAAATTTTCATTCCACAAAAATTGAACCAAATTGGTTCCATTCTAACCAGCCTCCTTCCCAAAATATCATAAATATTAATTTATGATATTTATTCGATCCAATTATTCGAATTTCACTCAATACAATTTCCAAATTTCCTTTCTTTGAGCTTTATTATTGTATAGCCATTCTATCATAATCTAACTAAATCTAGTTAGAATCTCACCAACACTAATAAAACATTCATAAAATAATATTTTACGAATTTCCCATATTCTTTGGAACTGTCTTTAAAATTTCAATTCAATCCGATATACTGATAATTACCGGGAAATTTTATCAGATACATTTCCTCTTAGAAATCTTATCTCCACAATCCATTACGAATATTACTAACTTAAATTGAATCCTTTTTATCAGTCAAAATATCGAATATGGGACCTTCCCAGTAGGTTACCCATCCTTGTGCTACTCTGTTTTGAGCATGCTTAACAATTTTTATTTGATCCAAAATTCGAATAATATAAGTCTCGATGAAAAATTCGGGTAACACGAAATTACCACTCTTGGGGTGAACTATCCATTTACGAGGTTAAAGTACATAACTTTTTAAAATTACACTTTGGTCCCTAAACTTTTCTAAAGTTTACACTTTAACCCCTAAACTTTCAAAAATTTCATTTTAGTCACTAAGCAAAAATTGGGATATTACAAAAACCCAAGTGTATCTAGAGTAATCATCAACTAAAATATATGCATATGATTTTCCACCCAAGCTAGTAGTTCTAATATGACCAAAATGATCCATGTGGATCAATTGTAAAACTCTACTAGTTGAAACATCATTAATAGGTTTGAAATAAACTCTTTTATGTTTTCCTTTTGCACAAGCATCACAAATTTTGTCAAGAGAAAATTAATTTTAGGCAAACCTCTTACTAGATCTTTTGAAACCAATTTTTCTAAAACACTCATGCTTGCATGCCCTAATTTCCTATGCCATAACCATGAATCATGCTCATTATTTGCAACAAAACATGCATGAGAAATGTGTATGTCATCTAGATGCACCATGTATATGTTTCCTATGCGATGACCAAAAGCACAATTTTATTTGTTTCAATGTTTAAAATTTTACAACCATTAGAATTAAAAATAACATTAAAACCTTTGTCACATAATTGACTAATACTTAAAAGGTTATATTTTAGACAGTTGACATACAAAACATTATCAATGAGAATGGATGAGTGATTACCAATGGAACCAATTCCTTCAATGTGGCCCTTGGAGTTGTCACCGGAAGTTACTATTCCTCCACTATTTGGCTTTAGTTCTAAGAATCGACTTTTGTCTCCGGTCATGTGTCTTGAGCATCCACTATCAAGGTACCATGAGTTTGCACTTGTAGCCTTGGCCTTGTAGAAATGCTCCCCCTACAAACATGGAATCAATTTTCGATTTTTGGTACCCAAATCTTTTTGGGTCCATGAACATTAGTTCTCAAAATCTTGGTTCCCTTAGGAATCCAAGAAGCAATCTCATTAACATTGTTAGAAGCAATAGCATTCTTAGGAATCCACACACTTCTAACTTTCTTACCATAATAGGGCCTTGAGTACCCTCCATGTTTGTACCCACCAAAGTTCTCTTTTACATGGTTGGGTTTTGAAGATTGCCCTTTTTCAAAACTTGGTTTCCCAACCTTGTTCAAGGAAGCTTTGAGATCATTTACCTCCTTGAGGTAGTGATCTTTTAACTCAGAAAGAAGGTTGTTTAGATCAACATTTTCATTTTCAAAATATTTTTGATCATCTAGTAAATCACTAACCTTCTTTTCAAGTTCCGAATTAGTTTTGATAAAAGAATCATTTTGATTTTTCAAATCGGAAATTATTTTCTTGTTTTTCAAATGTGATTCTTTGTATTTCAAAACTAATTCTTCGTAAGCCTCTTGCAACTCATTATAATCTTCAAATAATTCATCATATTTAAGATCGTTAGATGAGTTGGAGGTTACTTTAGGATCTTCTTCATAGGCCATGAGACAAAGGTTAGCAACTTCTTGCTCATCATCACTTGAAGACTCTTCATCGCTCCAAGTGGCTACATGTGCCTTGTGCTACTTTTTCTTCTCGAAGCCCTTCTTCTCGAGTTGTGGACAATCGATTTTGATATGCCCTGGCTTCTTACATTCGTAGCACATGATCAGATCCTTTTCTTTTTCTTGCTCTTTTCTTGAGATCCCTTCTTCGATTGAACTTCCTTCTTCGGTTAGATCTCATGAGCCGAGTGAATCGTTTAGCTATCATAGCCAACTCTTCATCTTCCTACTCACTTGAATCACTCTCTTCTTATGAAGCTTTGAGAGCGATTCCCATCTTCTTCTTCTCCACTTCCTTCTTTTCGACCTTCTTCTTTTATTCCTCTCTTTCTTTCTTCATTATCTCATGGGTGAGAAGAGAACTCATGAGAGCATCGAGCTTTAGCGTCTTGAGATCCTTCGCTTCTATGATAGCCGTTCTTTTACCATCCCAAGACTCGAGAAGTGAGTAGAGTAGTTTCTGAACTAGCTTCTCTTTCGAAATGATTTCTCCTAGACCCTTAAGGCCATTTACAATGACGGAGAATCGTTCGAACATTTTGGAGATGTCTTCATCCGAATCCATCTTGAAATTTTCATAGCTCAAATTAAGAAGCCCAATCTTGGTCTCCTTAACTTCATTAGTGCCTTCGTATGTGATTTCTAGCTTGTCCCATATTTATTTGGCACTTGAACATGATGACATCTTGGAGTACTCGTTTGGTCCAAGTGAGCAAAATAGCATATGCATTGCCTTATCATTGATTTGTAGCTTCTTCCGATCTTCATCGGTCATCTCATGGTTGGACTTTGGAACTAACCAATCACCTTCTCTCTTCATCGAGATTGCCGGGCCATCTCCCACTACATCCTATAGGAGATAGTCATGGGATTTGATGAAGAGCTTCATACGGTTTTTCCAATAGGGATAGTTATTCCCATTGAAGTATGGAGGTTTGGTGATGGATTGAGACTCGTACAAGTTGTTGCGGGGGATGGATGCCATGGCTTTAACTTCTATTGATTGATTCACCTTCTAGGATTGCCTCAACGGTTGTTAGACCTTTAGCTGAGTGTGGCTCTGATACCAATTGTTGGGATGATCAATCAATACCGAAAGTGGCCAAGAGGGGGTGAATTGGCAATTTAAAATTTTAGGGAGAAAATGGAAAGAGATAGACAATGGGACACAAGGATTTATAGTGGTTCAACCTTCTAACAAGGTCTACGACCATTACCTTAGCTTCCTACTAAGGATTTCAAACAATTCACTATAGAATTCTTCCCCTTTTCTAGGCTAAGGAGGCAACTGTTACAATCGATCAAAGCTTTCTACCCAAAGCTTGATCAAGGATCACTCTTTTACAAGAAGGAAAATGGCAAATGGATAATGTCCTCACAAGGTAAATATTGGCCCAAATTACAAGAACACTCAACTCCAAACTTGAAATGAACGATTACAATGAAATACACAAGTTGGGTACAAGGGTTTCACTCTAAAAGCACAAAGGATTGGATTTTAGCTTGGATGCTTGAATGTTGATCAATGTAAGTTCAATAGTTGTTGTAGCTGCACTTGTGGCTTGTATTTATACCCATTTAATGAATTATAACCGTTTGAGTGGTTGGAGAATTGAATATAGCTATTGGAGAGTAAGTTTTCCCGCAATAAATGTTGTCTGCCAACCCCAGGCATCGGTACGTGTATCTGAGTATTGATACCTATAATATAGAAATAGCCATTACAATGCAGGGTGTACCACTACTCGAAGTCGAGTACTGGTACCAAGAATGGGGTATCGGTACGCCAAAGCCGTATCGGTATGTGAATTGCTCACTGAAAAATCTTGAGACCATTTGGTATCGGTACGCGTATAGCTGTACCGGTACGCATTTGAAAAATTTAGTTTTTGCCTCAAGGAGTATCGGTACGGGTATGTCGTACTGGTACTCATTTTGCATTTGATGTATGAATAAAATTGTAGCGTATCGGTACGCATTGTAGCGTATCGGTATACATTTGTCATTCAACCTTTTAAAATCAAATACAAGTATCGGTACGCATGTTGCCGTACCGGTACTAGTTTTACATTCGATGTTTTAAAATAAGTACATGTATCGGTACGCCTATTGTCGTACCGGTACTGGTTTTACATTCGATGTAATTTGTAATCAAAGGGCGTACCGATACTCATAGTGCCTTATCGGTACGCATAGACTTTTAAGGCCATTTTAACTTAGAAAAATTCATCGAATGTATTTTTAAAGTTCATCAAATGTTTGGTTAAGTTTAAGACAAGAATAATTTTGTTCGAATGCATAGGAGTAATTCATATTAGTTATATAAAATTTATTTTAAAAGAATTTAATTGTTAAAGCCATTTGTTATATTAATATCAGTTAAAGCCTTTTGTTATATCAAAATCAATATGAGTTCTACAGAATTCTCATATATTGGAAATTATAGTGACCCCGGATAGTCGACCACTATCCTTGATTAGCCGACCGCTAATCTTTAGTTAACCGACCGTTAAGTTTACACATCGGATACACAGATCTCCCTTAAAGACTGACCATCATCAAGACTACTCCATGCCAACCGCATGAGTTTACAACATTGCCGACTGTAAGCTTTACATCGACAAGGGGAACCAACCGCTCAACCCAAGTGATAACAACATAGTCCGAGTAGCCGACCGCTATACCTCAAAGACCCTTAACCTTGATCTATTTTTAAACATATTACAATGCACTTTATCCTATAGCATGCCAACTATATCTGAATGTTTTTTTCACCTTGTCACATAGCCAATATATCATTTACAAAACCATTTACTCACTGTTTTACAATGCATTACACAAAATCCCCACATATACAATTCACATTGCCATAGCAATATCCCATTCCCGGCCGGAATAAAACCAATGCTCACTAGCATTTACTATACTCTTAAGCCATTGCATATGTACTTTAATATCATGCATTTACAGTATGTAAAACAAACCATGTTTACAACCAAACATGAATAACACATGCTCATATCTGAACCGATATTAAAGAGCAAAGGAGGGAAACTTACTTCCAAGCATAGGTAAGTGTTTCAGACTTAACCTAAACTTACAAAACCACTTTCAAACTCTTGAAAGACTTATAAGACTGTTTCCATTCACCAATTTCACTTCGCCTCGCTTGCTACCGCGAAACAAGCTCCCGGTAAGCCTCAAACCACGTCAAGATGCTAGGCCTTGATTATCCCCTGTTTTGGCCACACAAAACTAGAGGAAACATGCATTAAAATGCATCAAACTCTATGTTTCAAACCAAAATCCCGCAGCTCTCAAGATGCCCACTCAAAACTCATCCGAAACTTACCAAAATCAACCTCAAACACTTCTCAATCTTAACCCAGCCATAATATAACGATTCAAAACATCAAGCTTCATCATATAACATCTAAAAACCCTTTTACAACATCCTTTTACTTCCAGCAAAGATTCAACTCCAAAAACAACCCAAAAAACCATTAACTAACAACCTAAACAATTAGAGATTCAACCAATTTCGGGATTTCACCATTAAAAACAACTTATCCACAATATAAAACATCCAAAATAAGATTGAAATCAATCCTCAACAATGGAAAAATAGATCCAATTTGAAAATCACAAGATTCCATCAAATAAACCTCAATTAAGCAAAATTCCATAATTAATTACTTAAAACCTATGTAAAGAGTCAAGAACTTGGGAATTTCAGTAAAGAATCTTTCATCAGAGGAGAAGAACGAAACTTACCTCCAATGAGTGAGTTTCCCCTTAATTGGATATTTTCCTTTTGAAAAACAATGTGGTTCAATAATATTTTATAGAAAACAAGTTAAAGAATCATTTAGAAAATCAAAGGATTAAGAAACAAGATCATTAACTTGAATCTCTTATAGGAAAAAGAGTGTTTGACTGAGAGTATTTTGAGAGAAAATATGAGAGATGGAAAGTTACGTCAAATAGTGATTTGGAAAAATAACTACCTTTTTAACTAAATCTTTTTTAATTCCTTTAATTAAAACTCTTTTAAAAATAATCCTAATTAAGATAAAACTCATATTAGACCAAATGGTAAAATAGGTCCTTAAAGGTTAAAGTTTTTACTCTTTACAAAACAGTCACCTTTTAAAAATAGTTTTCAAAATTGCATTTTGGTCGCTAGCCAAAATGTCACCCTTCCAAAGCTCATTTTCCAAAATTTCTTTCATCAATATTTTTAATATATTAAAATATTATTTTTAAACATTTTTCCATATTTTTATCTTTTATAAAAATATTTGCTCCCGAATCTGACTCGAATCTCTAACCTGGTCCACCAGACATTCTAACTAGCCTTAAAATCGCTAGGCCCAAAATTGGGGCGTTACAATATAGGGTCTCATCATCATCTTGCCTAAACGTAATGACCTCACTCCTTAGCTTGGCAGTGAGTTTAGGTGGCTGAAATAGCAACAAAAATTTCTGGCATACATCTCCCCATGAGGTGACAGAACCAGGTGGCGAAGAACTAAGCCATACTTTTAATCTATCTGTCAAGGAAAATGTGAACAATTTCAACTTCACTGTATTTTCCGATACTCTAGGCTGCTGAAATAGTTGGAAAACTTCCATGAATTGCTTCAAGTGTTACCTCAAGTCTCTAGTAGGTGCTCCATCAAATTATCCTACATTCAAAAGTGTTTGTATCATCACCGGTTTAAGTTTAAAATTTGGTGTATTTACATCTGGACCAATAGTCTTGGAATTAAATTATCTATGTTCGGTGCTGAGTGTTTCCGAATAGGTCTCTCTTCCTCCACATTAAAGGTTGGGGCAATAGGTGTGGCCAGTATCCCATTGTGGATTGGTGGATTTCCCTGATTTTTTGGGTTACCATCAGCTCATCCATTGCCTTGATGTACCATCTCTCGAGCTTTTCTTTTCAAGCTCCGTAAGGTTCTTTCAATTTCTGGGTCGTATGCCCAATCTTCCACCAAAGGGCGATTTCTGGCCATACACAGATAAAACAAATAAATAAAATGAAATAATAATAAAAAAACAAGTAAAAATTAGAACAATAAATTCCATCCAATCCCTGACAACATTGCCACAAACTGTTCGACTATTGCTAATGCTTGGCAAACGATTGAATATTTAGTGTAAAAGTGCAACAAAATAATGCCAAGGTGAGTCTTATGCATGCAAGTATACACAATCAACATGTAATAGAATAGTAAGCTGAGTATCGAATCTACAAGGACTGACCAAGAACTTATTTGCTTAATTTTTACTTGTTTGTAAGAAAATAAAAGTGTTTGAAATGATTAGGATTTTTTATTGAAAAGATAGCGAAAACAAAGTAGGGAAAATGGAAGCAGTCTGGCAATGGAAGTGTATTCGAATGAATGTTGAGCATTGGCAAGGGATGCCTGGATTTCAAGCTACTTATGCCAGCCTTTAACAATATCCTGCCTTGGTTTTATTGTCAAGAAGATTAAAGGTAGTATTGCCTCTGTCGATGACAACAACCTAAGTTAACCATGATAAACCCCTATATGTCTATAGTGAAGCTTTTCATTAATTAATTTGATTAAGTGTCAACCTTTACTCCTAAGGGGTAGACTCACTTCCGAAGTAAGTTCATCTACTTGAACATCTTCTGTCGAAGCTTTTCACCTTAGTATTTGGCAACTGATCATTGCCCCTTAAGCCTGTTAAGATATTAAGGTGCAATAAGCTCACTATGCCAAATGTCGTATGGCAAAGGATTTGAGAATATTAAGTACTAGCAAATAGAAAATAATGCCAAAGCATTTTGATTATTAAAAACCAAACATAAAACCATCTTTAATTGCAAACATCCCCCAACCAATTGTAAAAGCTTAGTTCATGGTTGGGGGGTCCATCCACAAAAAAATAATTGTTTCTCATCATTATTTCGAAATAAAAACAAATAAGACTAAGAGAATGGGCAAGAAGGACATCTATCAATGCAGCCCTTCGAGTGCTCCAGAGCTCTTAGCTTAGCTGGTCAAACCACGTCGCCTCTTGATTCACCACAATGCAACATCTCTTCAATCCCCCGTTCAAGTAGTGGCCTAAGCTCCTATAAATAGGCTTGCGTGGAAACCCTAGGATAAGCTTTTGAGTTTGAATTTTGAATGCGCAAAAGGATAAGACAGGTTATCCTCTTATCTCGATTTGAATCTTAGGGCTGGCGTGTACAAGGTCCAACAGCTACCTTGACCGATCATCGGACGTCAATACTTTTCTAGAGAGCTTAGCATTGTTTGGTCCATCTATGCTAATTGTTGCTCGGCAATTCTCTTGCTTCCTTTCATGCGTTCTTTGCCAGCACCTCTTTGCCATGCATGTTTGCCTGTGTCCTGCATCAAAACCGACAAAATAGCTCCAAACTCCTTATGCGAATGCATGAATTTAACAACTAAATGCAAACATATCTACTTAAAGGCAAGCGAAAGCACTGTGAAATAACATAAAAAATTAGTACTTGTGGGGAGTTAACAGGTAACATTGAAGCAAAACACAAAGTTTAATGGTAATATTGAAGCAATTGGAAGTTTGGTTACCAAATTGAATAATAACCCAAAGTTTAGTGACCATTTGTGAACTTTACCCTAAAACAATTAGAGAACCTTTACGAATCAAAAACTTACCCAATTGATAGAAAAAATGGAAGTTGAAAACCTCATCCTCCATTTGGATGTGAATTCCAAAAAGATTTGATGAAGACTACTAGCTTTTGCTAGATTGTTGATTAAAATTCATTTAGAATATAAAAGAAATGAAAATCAAGAAGGAAAATCAATATTTTCTAAAGTGTGTTTGGCAAATTCTAGAAAGAAAATGAGAGAAAAGCTTAGATATATTTTTTCTCATCTTGAGAAAATAATAATTGTCATATTCTTTTGTTAAAAATGAGAGGCAAAAGATATATTTAATTATTAGTTTAATAATCATAATAAAAATATCACTTTAATCATTTTACAATATTGTCAACATTAATAATTTACAACTTTTGCAAAATAGTCACCATTTAACTTAATATTAAATATATCCATTAATAATTACTCAAAACATAATTTCATCCTTTAATAAACTCATTAAATTTATTTTTCAAAAATATTGGCTATAACAAATTTACCGAAAATCGATTTAATCAAGCCAACTTATTTTCCAGAATTAATTAATTAGCTAAATCCTAGCCCAAAATTCCAACTCGATTCTGGTAACTCGCTCAAATCTTCTAGCCCGTTTTTCGGGATGTTACAACTCTCCTCATCTAAAAAGAAATTTCATTCTCAAAATTTTACCTGAATGGAACAAATGAAAATACAAAACTTTCTTTATTCAAGCAGCTTCATTGATTATCCACTTACGCCACATAACTTCCACAACCTCAATCGTTTCACTGAGCAACACCTAGTTGCTAGAGACTTAATCCGAAACATCCCTTACTAATTATAAAACTAACAAATCTCAATTTTCTCTTTACGAGAATAATATACTAAGGGTCAAAATAAAAACCTCGCCTCATAAACATAGGTAAATCATCAAATAGACATTTGAGCTCGATATCATCTTGAGACAACATGTCACAGAACCGATCTTTCCAAACTATACATAACATCTAATAAATATTGATTCAATTACCCCCCACGATCCATTCTCTACAACCTCCATCCACGGAGAAACGTCGAGAAACACTCAACCACCCATATGATATTTGGTTTCTAGTTGTCTCAATCCGCATAAAATTTATATGATTTCTACTTTCAGATCAACGCCAATTACCAAAAATCAGCCAATTACCAAAAACCATTTTTAGCTTACACCAATATGTTCTAAATTCCAATAAGCCCTCCATAAATAATTATAATCTCAATAATCATTGTAATAACCATCGAATAACTCTCAATAATCGCAGCTAGCATCAAAGGCTCGTTTAAACCATACATCAATCACAATCCATGAAAAACAACTATCTCGATCTAATCAATTAAACTAATTTCGGGATCAAACTTGTAAAGCTGCTTTATATTAATATCAACCACAAAGATTCATTAGGATCCAATAGAAACTATTATGTTTGAAAAAACTAACGATGATTTGTTCTTGAAACCATTATAAAGCAATTAAACTTGTTTAAATTACAAATATTAATAGAAATAATAGATTAAGGACACAGCGTGTGGAATGCCATAAGAAACCAAAGCTCACCTTGATTGAGAGGGATACAACCAAAATGACCTTCCCCTTGTATTATAACGTGAAAATCATTATTGTCCAAAATCTAACAATTTGCTTAACTTTAAAAATTATCAGGATGAAAAATATAATAGATATGAGATTGAAAAATCAATTGATCATTGAAAATATTTTAGGAAAATAGAAAATATGAAAACAATAGTTTTTAGTTGAGAGAAAATTTAGAGAACCCATATTTGAGAGAAAAGAAATGTAACCATCAATAGTTTTTATTTTTTTAAACAAAAAAATTATACATTAAAATACAAAGGGTGAAATTGCTCCCTAAATATTCTTAGCATGCGTCTCATTCCCATTTAAATCACCAAAAATCACGTACTTCTGACACCAACTATAACGACCCGAATTTCGGGTTAGCGAATTAGCTCTTGGACCCCGGGTATTGGGCATTTATGTTGGGCCTTGTGGCAAAAAGTAAGAATATGGTGTTGGGCTTTTATTAAATGGTTATCATCTTTATTTGAGGAGATAAGAGTTTGAAATTTAAAAGGGGAGGAAAGAGAAAAAGAAAAGATGATTTGATGAAGAGAGAGAAAAATAGAATGAATGGAGAAAAGAAGAGGGCGAAAGATTTAAATCCCTATCTACTATCATCCAAGCCTTCATTTGTGACCCGTCAACGCCATTGGAAAGCTCTCATCGAGACGCGTTTGCCGGTGGTATTCTCGCTATCATTGGAGTTGTCATTCGCAAGATTGAAAAGGATGAAGATTCAGAGGAGCTAAATCGCCAGGTTCTGGTGGTCATTGCTGAAAGCCGTTGCTTCCATTGGAACCACCAGCCTAAGGATAGTCGGTTGATGATTTTGGTCGCCAAACGACACTGGAGGTTGCTACACGTGCACTAACACGCCGCCAATGAGGGTGGACGTGGATATTCCAGGCAGGTGCACCATGCTGTGGTGCACCGCGCTATACTGGATCAGCCACCTCGGGTGCACATACTCATGCGCGTACAAGATCCTGCACCTAGAGTGCACCATGTCTACCATGGTCCGCACTATACAGGATCACACTATGCAGGTGCACCGTCATTAGCCTGCTCCATATCAGACCAGATTTGCATGGATGACCACGTTGACCGGCATTGATCGACCGTTGACTTTTTTGAGGGACCTTAACCGATTATTAAATGGTTATCATCTTTATTTGAGGAGATAAGAGTTTGAAATTTAAAAGGGGAGGAAAGAGAAAAAGAAAAGATGATTTGATGAAGAGAGAGAAAAATAGAATGAATGGAGAAAAGAAGAGGGCGAAAGATTTAAATCCCTATCTACTATCATCCAAGCCTTCATTTGTGACCCGTCAACGCCATTGGAAAGCTCTCATCGAGACGCGTTTGCCGGTGGTATTCTCGCTATCGTTGGAGTTGTCGTTCGCAAGATTGAAAAGGATGAAGATTTAGAGGAGCTAAATCGCCAGGTTCTGGTGGTCATTGCTGAAAGCCGTTGCTTCCATTGGAACCACCAGCCTAAGGATAGTCGGTTGATGATTTTGGTCGCCAAACGACACTGGAGGTTGCTACACGTGCACTAACACGCCGCCAATGAGGGTGGACGTGGATATTCCAGGCAGGTGCACCATGCTGTGGTGCACCGCGCTATACTGGATCAGCCACCTCGGGTGCACATACTCATGCGCGTACAAGATCCTGCACCTAGAGTGCACCATGTCTACCATGGTCCACACTATACAGGATCACACTATGCAGGTGCACCGTCCTTAGCCTGCTCCATATCAGACGAGATTTGCATGGATGACCACGTTGACCGGCATTGATCGACCGTTGACTTTTTTGAGGGACCTTAACCGAGGGTTTCTCGACATTCTAGATCTATCAGCATATTCCCTTTTGCCAAAATCAAACCCGGTAAGATGTTTTTATACATTTGACCTTTCAAATTCATTAGAGTATGTAATTAAATGATGCTTATAGTATTAATTAATATACGAGGATTACTCAGGATAAGATATCAAATCAAATATAATATTCTGGAAGCTCATGTGAGGATTTTAGTGATATCGGCTTAAGATTAGTACACCTTGAACTCTGAAATACTTCATGAGCATCATAAATGTAATTGCCTTACTTATTAGTAATTCCAAAATAGGTTGATTATAGATAAGCATGTGTTAAGATTGATGTTGTGATATTCGATTAATATGAGATGCATGAAGAGGTTTAGGGATATAGTTGACTCGTATAGAGTTTGGAGGTTGTGTAGAGTTTTTTGGACAACTGTATATCATTGTGATGACTTCTTGAATCGCGTGTTATGATGATTGGGTGTTAGAGTACGAGTGTGGATGTATTTGATAGAAATTGTGCGTAAGGGATAAATACCAGTAATATTCGAATAAATGATTGTAAAGCTGGTAATTGATAATAAATAATTAAATATGCTAGAAAACAAACCCAAATGACTTTTATAAGCTTTAGGGATCAAATAAGGCATTATAAAATCGTAATACAAAGAAATGGTATGAACTGGTAAGTAGGGTATTGGTACGAGCTTTGGTTGTACCGGTACATGATTAGGGATCGTATCGGTACGGGTCAACCTATACCAGTACTTGTAGAAATAGAGGATTTCCAATAAACTATATTAGTATCGGTACGCGTATGAGTACTGGTACCAAGGGGTAATGTATCGATACTCATGTTCGAGTATTATTACCCGTCGAGTAGAATAATCTATAATGCTATGTAAATATAGAACTTGACGTGAGTTATTAAAGAGATAATATGGATTAATGGAAATAATTAATGAGAATGAATAATGTACCCTTCTATAATAATTTATAACTTGGTAAACGTCGGGTGACTTTATGGTAATAGCAATCGTAGGGATCCTTGGTGGGTCGTGTGATTCTTTGTGATGCATGGTAGACGTATCTTTGCTATGTGTTGTTATGGACACCTAGATGATTGAATCATCTTGATTGATGGTTTTGGATACCCAGTGTGAGAAAGAGTGTATTGCAACACCATGGTTAAATATTACTGAATGTATGAACCTGATGCTTAGTGGGACCGAGAATTATTCGAAGATGCTTGATGTGATATTTTGAGCATGGGTGTATGTATCTCGACCTTTAGTGGTACCAGGATTCACCCTAAAAAGTGTATGATCCCTATGCTTAGTGAAACCATGCTTCACTCAAAGTGTATGATCCTAATGCTTAGTGGGACTGAGCCTCTCTTCTACATTGTGGTATAATGCTTATATGCTATGAGAATCTTATGCCTTCTTGCTATTCTATATGATTTGGCGGCTAGAGGTAGTGCCATATTTATATAATATTATATTGCCATGTTATGAGTATGGTTGGGCCATGTGTGCCATGTATGATGATTGCTATGATGAGAGCAATTGTTTAGGTGACTAGTGGTAGTGCCATGAGTTTATTTATCTCTCCTTATTGCTCATACTAGCTTGAATGCTTATGTTTATGATTAGCATAAAGTATAGTAGAGTAGATATGTACCACTGAGCTTTGAAAGCTTAACGCTCAAAATTATTGTTTCTATGCCTAGGTTAATCGTTGGATTTTGGGATCGAGGAGCACTATTAGTACATGATTCTAACATGTGGTGTTCTCCAGAGTATGATACTTGTGTTTAGTGGGCTATGTATTCATAGGACCTAAAGTGGTCGAGTTTGTAACTCTCACTTTTGAAATTGTATTGATCGAATCAAATGTTCAAATATTTTAATTTAATTGGAGCTCTTTGCAATGTTTTAATCCTTTATATATTTAGCTTTAAATCATTGGCTTTAAATGTTTTTGGAAAGCATTTTATTTAGGCTAAACCAAGTTGAGAAATTTTATAGATTTGGATTGGGCTTGAGGCCCAAATATGACATCCGGGTCGAAGGTGTTACATTTAGTGGTATCAGAGCTTAGGTTTAACTGGTTTTAGAAAACCCCAGGGTTGTATAGGTTTTTTACTAAGGTGTCTAGTGAATACAGGCCCTTAAATTAAGTTCGTACTCCTTAAGACTTGAATCCTAATAGTGCGTCCACTGTTGCGATACTAAGATGGTTACGATCATGGCAGAGAGGCCCGACTTAAGTGTTGAGCAGCTCATGGGAGCTATTTCAAGGGTGAGGTTGCCCCAGATTATTGAGATACGAGCTAGTTGGATGATGTTAGAATCGAGGATGTATACTCCTCCTGCTACCTAAATGGTGTCTTCATTGCATTTTGAAGATGTTATGAAGCCTTTAGATACGTTATGAGAGTTTGTAGTAAGAAATCTTCATCGTTATGCGTGAATAATGATTGTGGTATGGGTATGGATAATTTGATGTCGAAATCAATCAGTAGATGCACTGTAACACCCTATTTTGGGCCTAGCAGTTTTGAGACTTGTTAAACGATCTGGTAGATCAAGTTAGGTATTCGAGTCTAATTTGAGAGTAAATATTTTGTGGAAGATAAAAATATGGAAAAATGGTTAAAAATCATATTTTAATATATGAAAAATATTGGTGAAATCAATTTTGGAAGAAGGGATTTGGAAGGGTGACATTTCGGTTAGTCACTAAAAAGTAATTTTTGAAAACTGTTTTAAAGGTGACTAAATTGTAATGGATCAAATTCTTAGAATCCTTAAGGAGTTATCTTACCAAGTTTTTTTGGTGGTTTCTCCCTCCAATTAAGACTTTTTAACATGTGTTTATAAAGTAATTAAAAAGAGATTTTGTTAAATAAAGTTAGTTATTATTTTTAAAGAAATTTGACGTAAACTTTTCGCTCCACTTCTTTTCTACCAAACACTCTTGTTTTCATCAAATCTCAGAGGTGAGAGGTCTTTCTACTTGGATTCTTTATTTATAAATGCTTCTTTACCTTTGATTTACAAAACCTCATTGAAATCTTGTGTTTTTCTAGCTTTAATCAATCAATTGAGGGAGAAATCACACAATAGAGGTAAGGTTCGTTCTTCTCCTCTATTGATGGTTCTTTATTGATATTCCCAAGTATTTGATCATCGATTTATTATTTATAATCTGATTTTATGTATTTACAATGATTAATTAATTTAATTGGGTTTAATTGATGGAATTGTGGAAAATTCGTATTGGTTTTGTTTTCCAGTATTGAGGATTGATTTTAAACATATATTGGATGATGTATAATGTTGATAAGTCATTTTTAACATTGGAATCCCGAAATCCCTTGAATCCTTGATTAATAGGTTGTTATATTTATGTTTTTGTGGAGCTGTGGTGGCTGTGTAGTTGCTGGAGGTAAAAGAATGTTGGGAAAGAGTTTTTAGATGTTAATTGATGATGTTTCTTGGGTTGAATCGTTATATTATGGCTGGGTTGAGTTTTAAAAGTGTTTGAGGATGATTTCAATAAGTTTCGGTTGGTTTTTGAGTGGGCAACTTGAGTGTTGCGGGTATTTTCTTGTTGGCAATGGTTTGAATGCATAATGAAGAATTTTCCCTCTGGTTTTATGTGATTAAAATAGGGGATAAACAAGGCGATGAAGCTTGACGTTGTTTGTTGCTTGCCGAGAGCTCAATTCGCGTTGGCGAGCAAGCCAAGGTGTATCGGTGAGTGAAAACTGGTTTAAATGCCTTTCAAAGGTTTAATAAAGGTTGTTGGGAGATTAGGGTAAGTGTGAAACACTTAACTAAGCTTGGAAGTAAGTTTCCCTTATTTTGCTCTTGAATATCAGTTTGGAAATGAGCATGTTGATTTCATGTTTTTGGTGTTAAAAATGGTTTGATTTACTTACTGGAAATGCATGATTTTAAGTATATATGCAGGGGTTTAAAAGTATAAGAAATGCTAGTTAGCATTGGTTTCATTTCGGTCGGGAATGGTGTTATTGCTTTGGCAATGTGATTTGCATATGTGGTGATTTTTGTATGATGCATTGTAAAACAGTAAGTAAATTGTCTTATAAGTGATATATTGGCTATGTGACGAGATGAGAAAATAATCAGATATAGTTGGCATGCTATTGTATTAAAATGCACTATAAAATATAAACAAAATCAATCGTGGCCATGGGTCCTTGAGCTATGGCGGTTTAACTAGGCAACTCAGACTGTTGGGACCTTATTTGGGGCGTGTGGTTTAACTAGGCAACCCAAATTGATGGTGATCTTGCAATTTAACAAGGCAAGGTCAGTACACTTGCGGTTTAACTAGGCAAGGGTGGTAAAACTTGAGGTTTAACTAGGGGAGGTTGTCAAATTTTACGGTTTAACTAGGCAAGGTTTGGGATGTCATGTTGTTTAACTAGGCATGGTATGAGAGATCCGTGCATCCGATATATATGGCTAGAGGGTAGTCTATCCAGGGTCACTATACATGCCAATATATGTGAAAGTTCATGTGTTGAACTTAATTTAATGCTTTGAGAATTAAGCATGGTTTATGATTAAATGGTTTGGGATTTAGGAATGGTAAAATAGTTAAATGCTTTGGGATCTAAGCATGGAATTTGTATATGATGTTGCATAAGGATTGTTATGCATGTCTCGGTTGGAGACAAGGAAAAATGCTTTGGTAGTTAAGCATGTTTAGGAAACAAGTGACATGGTTTTCAAATGGTTTAAATTGCATCAATGTTTTATGAGCATCCTCACTAAGCATGTGTTCTTACGCTATCTTTTTCCTAATGATGCAGAGCATTGAAGTTTGGGGGCTGCAAAGGCAAGGTTTAGAGTGATCCAAGACAATGATTACTTTGAGTATGAACTCGGTTTATGTTTTCGGTTAATAAGGCAATGTGTTCGTCATATTTTAGGGATTTGTAATTTTGTTTTCCATTGTTTTTAAGCATGTGAGGTGCTGGATTTTATGATTGGTTTGATGTGGTTAAACTTGTGTGGATCCTTGCTTGTAATGATGCTAGATGAGTGCTTAGGAATGCATCTAGTCAATTTGGAATGGTTGCCATGTTTTGATGGTTCAAGCAAGTTTGTTCTGATGCTTTATATGTGTAAGCGTGATGGGTATGCCTTAAAAGTGCCTAATGTAAGTTTTGGTTGCTTGGTAGAATGTTATTAGAAAGCATGTGTATAAAATATTTTGGGGCGTATGAATGCTGTACAATGTTGTTGATTCTGTGATGCTAGGGTATGGTTTGTATCCTAGTGTTGTTGTATTAGTGTTTGAAGCATGTTTGAGCGTTTTGGTTATCGTTAAAGTGTGTTTAGACAACAATTTGGGACATTAAAGGTCCAGGTGTACCGGTATGGGTGACCCTATTTCGATATGAGTAAGTCATTCCAGGCTTAGCGTACCGGTACTCGGGCAAGCATTTCGGTATGAGCCTAGGCAATTTTGGCCAGCGTTTTGGTATTCAAGAGGGTGTTTCAAAACGGCACAGAGATTTTATGAAGGGCGTTTCGATACGCGTGGGCATATCGGAACGAGTTTTAGCTACTGGAATATGGGTTTTTGAAATTATTAAGGCGCACCGAAACACCTCCAAGCGTACCGGTATGGATGTAATTAATTCTGTTATTTTGGAATATTTGGAAGTTTTTGTTTCTTTCATTTTAGTCTTTGAGTTTTGTGAATGCAATTGTATGAGCTTGGATTATGGTTTTAACTTGAAATTTGACATGTTAGCATGAAATTGGACTAATTAAGGATTGGTAATCTTAATTTCACTTTTGGTCCTTAAATTTAATAGATTTTCATTTTAGTCCCTAAAATGTATGTTATGCAATTGGTTGCCTCTCCGTGGTCCGTTTCCTTTGAAAATTCACCTGCTGCAAGTATGAACACTTAGGTTTAATAATATGGATGTAGTAAAGATAAAAGGAAAAAATGGCACAGTTTTTGTAATCTTCCTCCTTTTGCTTCGGCAAACCTAATGTAGTTCTCTTGATTCAGTCGGACGTCTAGGCTGGGTCGAGGGGGTTACATTTGTTGGTATCTGAGCCAGGTTACGAAAGGTTGGGATGTTGTTGTTTGATTAGTTGGTGATGTTTGAATTGCACGGTGATTGTGTATATGTTCGGTGATTGTTTAATGTCATATTGGGGTATGAATTGGGAACACATTGCCTATTACCGAGGTTTTAAAATGTTTTATAAGGTTGTCTTGGATCTCTTGCATATAATGCTAGCCTAACTTTAATGTATTTTGATGCTTTTGTTAGCATGGCTCAACGTGAGACGGGTTCGATGGCTAATAATGACGAAGTTGGGCAGAATAATGATGAGGATGGGAACCCCCTAATGTTTCACCCCCTCCTTTGTTGGTTCCTCCTGTCGATGTTGGGGCGGGCGGTGAACCCCAGGTTCATCTTGTGTCAGTTTTTGGCGAGTTGACTCCATTGATCCAAGCGATGACGGGAGCATTTTAGGCAGCGATGGATGGAGTGAAAGTGCAAGCATCGGCACCTATTGTGGTGGCTAATCCAGGTTTACCCTTAGAGCGTCTTTGAAGTTTGGGAGGCGAGGAATTTCAAGGTTTGAGTCTTGAGGCAGCCGAGGGATGGATGGAAAAGACAATCCGTATTCTGAACCAGATGGGTTGTAATGAGGAGCGCAAGCTGGGTTGCACTGTATCACTGTTGCAGGGTGATGCATATCATTGGTGGGTAACCACAGTTGCGGGTGTTCTTGAGGTGGATATGATTTGGGAGTTCTTTCAGAGAGCTTTCAAGAGAAAGTATCTTGGAACACAGTATTTGGATATGAAGAAGCTCGAGCTTATGTTGCTGTCACAGGGTGGCATGTCTGTTGCTGAGTATGAGTTGAAGTTCGTTTACCTAAGTCAGTAAGCCCCGGATTTGGTTCTCAATGATTAATAGAGATGTGATAGGTTTCGCTATGGTCTTGTGAAGGACATTAAGACGTGTCACTTGGCTACGAATTACACAAATTTTGATGTGTTGGTCAACCTGGCCAAGGATATTGTGCAGTCCTTGGGTACACCAGTTCAGGCTGCGAGTGCAAGCTTGGGTAAAAGAGTGGCCAACTCTAGCTATTTTAAGAGGCAGAATAGGAGGTTTCTGGACAAGATGCATAAGCCGGATCATAAGCGTGGTGGTGGTATTGGCCAGGGTGTCCAAGGAGCTCGTGTTATAGCAGAGTGTGAGCGATGTGGTAGGCGCCACACGGGTATGTGTTAGGGTAATGGTAGGGTTTGTTAGATTTGTGGGTCTTCTGATCACTTGAAGCGTGATTGTCCTCGTGTTGTGAGGGATACGCTGGTACATGTTGTTGTACCTGCTAGAGACTGAGGCTGTGACAGGGGTAGTTTTTAAAGGCATGAGGATGATTAGAGAGTTGTAGCTCATGCCGCAATCGTATGGCCAGAGGGTGGTGGACCAGCTCAGATTTATGCTCATCGCGAGGGTCGCAATCACACGGATGTGATCACAGGTACCTTCACATTAAAATCCTTGACATTGTTATCTTTGATTGATTCGAGCTCTACTCATTCTTATATCTTGAGTGAACATGCATCTTTGTTGAATGTTCCTATTGAGATCATTAAAGTTGGAACGTTAGTAACTAGTTCTTTTGGTGAGACGATTACTACTAGAAGGTTGTATAGGCAATGTCCCTTAGTTGTGCAAGTTCATGAGTTTGCCGCAGATCTGATGGAATTGCCATTCCATGGTTTTGATGTTATTTTGGGTATGGATTGGTTGAGCGAGCACAAGCGGTTGTGGATTGTGAATCCAAAAGGATTTCTTTGAGGTTAGCCGATGAATATGAAGTTGTAGTGGTTGGCGAGAATGTGAAATTCTTGTCCAATGTCGTATTGGCTTCTCAAGCGGAAAAAATGATGCAAGGGGGTTGCCAAGCTTATTTGGCTATCACAATGAATCCTGAAGTTAAGGGTGTTCATGCAGGACATTCGAACTGTTAGTGATTTTCTGTAGTTTTTCCTAAAGAGTTACTGGGTTTATCACCAGATAGGGAGGTAGAATTTGGTATTCAAACGTACGCGGGTACAACACTGGTGTCCATTGTTCCTTATATGATGGCACGAAAGGAGTTGAAGGAGTTGAAGTCATAGCTTCAGGAGTTGTTGGATTATGGGTTCATCAACAGCGTGTTTTGCCTTGTGGTGCTCCGATTCTCTTTGTGAAAAAGAATGATGGTATGATGCGTATGTGCATTGATTACTGGCGATTGAATAAACTAACGGTGAAGAACAACTATCTTTTACTGAGGATTGATGGTTTGTTCGATCAGTTTTACTGGGCAGCGGTGTTCTCTAAGATTGATTTGAGATCAGGGCATTACCAGTTGAAGGTTAATGATGAGGAGGTGTATAAAACCGCATTTCGTACAAGGTACGAGCATTATGAGTTTTTGGTTATGCCTTTTTGTTTGACGAATGCCCCGGCTGCGTTTATAGATATGATGAATAGGGTATTCCATGAATATCTTGATCAGTTCATGGTGATGTTTATAGACGATATTCTCGTGTACTCTCGTACAGAGGAAGAACATAATCAGCATTTACGGATTTTGTTGTGGGTTTTGAAGGATAATCAGTTGTATGTCAAGCTAAGCAAGTGTTAGTTTTGGCTTAAGGAAGTGATGTTCCTTGGTCATGTGGTTTTCACGGAGGGTATTCGTGTTGATGCACAAAAAAATGAGGTTATTCTCAATCGAAAGCAACCTAAATCTATTTTGAAGGTTCACAATTTTCTTGGGCTAGCGGGTTATTATCGTCACTTTGTAGATGGGTTTTCTTGTATTGCGGCACCGTTGACGAAGTTGTTGCAAAATAATGTTCCGTATGTGTGGATGGAGAAGCAACAACTCCGCTTTGAGAAGTTGAAGGAAGTTTTAACACATGCTCTTGTGTTGATTCAACCTGAATTTGGGAAGGAGTTTATGGTTTGTAGTGATGCGTCTTATGTTGGTTTGGGTTGTGTGTTGATACAAGATGGTAAGGTTGTGGCCTATGCATCGAGACAGATGAAGGTTTATGAGTGCAACTATCCAACTCATGATTTGGAGCTTGCGGCTGTGGTGTTTGCCCTAAAAATTTGGAGACATTACCTTTATGGTGAGAAATGTGTAGTTTTTACGGACCATAAGAGTTTGAAGTATTTGATGTCTCAAAAAGATTTGAATCTTAGGCTACGTAGATGGTTGGAGTTGCTTAAGGATTACGACTTGATGATCGAGTATCATCCTGGAAAAGCTAATGTGGTTGCAGATGCGTTGAGTCGTAAGGTTGTGGTTGAGCTTAGGGCCATGTTTGCTAGGTTGAGTGTGACACGGGAAGGTGGGTTGTTGGCTGAGTTGCAAGTTAAGCCTACGTTGTCACAGATGATCAAAGCTAAGAAACTGTTTGATGATTCCTTGGTTGAGCATGTTAAGGATATATCGGAGGGCAATCCGACACATTTTCATTTTGATGATGATGGAGTGTTGTGCTTTAAGGGTCGAATAGTGGTACCAGATGATCCAAAGTTAAGGCACGCTATTTTGACGGAGGCACATTCTAGTCCTTTTGCTATGCATCCCGGTAGTATTAAGATGTATCGTGGATTGAAAGAAGTGTACTATTAGGTTGGTTTAAAGAAGGATGTGGCTGAGTTCGTTTTTAAGTGCATGGTGTGTCAGCGGGTCAAGGCTGAACATCAGTTTCCATTTGGGGTGTTGCAACCGTTGAGAATTCTGGAATGAAAGTGAGAGAGAATCACCATGGATTTTGTGTCAAGGTTACCATTGACACCGCTAAAAAGGATTCCATTTGGGTGATTGTGGATCGGTTCACGAAGTGTGTACATTTTTTGCCAGTGCATACGACGTATACGCTGGACAAGTTGGCAGATTTGTACATTTCTGAGATCATACATTTGCACGGAGTATCTAAGTCCATTGTTTCGGATAGAGATTCGAGGTTTACAGGGAGGTTTTGGGTAAGTTTGTCTGGGCTTTGGGTACGAGATTGAATTTCAGCACCGGTATTATCCATAGTCGGATGGACAACCTGAGCGGGTTATCTAGGTTTTGGAGGATATGCTGAGATGTTGCATTATTGAGTTCTAAGGAACCTGGGAGAAGCGTTTACCTTTGGTTGAATTCGCGTATAACAACAGTTAGCAAGCGAGTATACAGATGGCACCGTATGAGGCATTGTATGGCCGGAGGTGTCGTACGCCTTTGTGTTGGGCCGAGGTTGGGGAAAAGCATGTTTCCTTGCCGGATGTGTTGAAAGACACTGATGAAAAATTAAATCTTGTGTGTGATCGCTTGAAAGCGGCTGCGGATCGGCAGAAATCTTACACGGATTTGAAGCGTAAGGAAATTGAATATGCGGTGGGAGATCGTGTATTCTTGAAAGTGCCACCATGGAAAAATGTGATATAGTTCAGACGTAAGGGTAAGCTTAGTTCAAGGTTTATTGGACCATACGAGGTTGTTGAGCGTGTTGGTTCTATGGCTTATCGGTTGAGGTTGCCTCTCGAGTTGGAGAAAATTAATGATGTGTTCCATGTATCTATGTTACGGAGATATCGGTCGGATCCCTCGCATGTTATTCTGGTGGAGCATATTGAGTTGAGGCCGAATTTATCCTATGATGAGGAACCGGTGGACATCCTTGATTCAGCAGCAAAGTTTTTCGTGGCAAGACGATTGAGCTTGTTAAGTTTTTGTGACGACACCGAGGTGCCGAGGAAGCTACGTAAGAAAGCAAGGCGGATATGTTGGTGCAATTTTCGCATTTGTTTCCTCCAGGTAAATTTCGGGGACGAAATTTCCTAAGTGGGGGAGAGATGTAACGCCCCGATTTTGGGGCTAGCGGTTTTGAGGCTTGTTAGAAGGTCTGGTAGACCGGTTAAAGATTTGAGTCAAATTCGGGAGTAAATATTTTTGTGGGAGATAAAAATATGGAAAAATGGTTAAAAATCATATTTTAATATATGAAAAATATTGGTGAAATCAATGTTGGAAAAGGGATTTGGAAGGGTGACATTTTGGTTAGTGACTAAAATGTAATTTTTGAAAACTGTTTTTAAAGGTGACTAAATTGTAAAGGATCAAATTCTCAGAATCTTTATGGAGCTATTTTACCAAGTTTTGCCTGGTGGTTTCTCCCTCCAATTAAGACTTTTTAACATGTGTTTATAAAGTAATTAAAAAGGGATTTTGTTAAATAAAGTTAATTATTATTTTTAAAGAAATTTGAGATAAACTTCTCTCAACTTTTCTCTCCACTTCTTTTCTGCCAAACACTCTTGTTTTCATCAAATCTCAGAGGTGAGAGGTCTTTTTACTTGGATTTTTTATTTATAAATGCTTCTTTACCTTTGATTTACAAAACCTCATTGAAATCTTGTGTTTTTCTAGCTTTAATCAATCAATTGAGGGAGAAATCACACAATAGAGGTAAGGTTCGTTCTTCTCCTCTATTGGTGGTTCTTTATTGATATTCCCAACTAATTGATCCTTGATTTATGATTTATAATCTGATTTTATGTATTTACAGTGATTAATTGATTTAATTCGGTTTAGTTGATGGTAAGTCCTTTTTAACCTTGGATGATGTATAATGTTGGTAAGTCCTTTTTAACCTTGGAATCCTGAAATCCCTTGAATCCTTGATTAATAGGTTGTTAGATTTGTGTTTTGTGGAGTTGTGGTGGCTGTGTAGTTGTTGGAGGTAAAAGGATATCATGAAAGGATTTTTAGATGTTAATTGATGATGTTTCTTGGGTTGAATCATTATATTATGGCTGGGTTGAGTTTTGGAAGTGTTTGAGGATGATTTCAATAAGTTTTGGTTGGTTTTTGAGTGGGCAACTTGAGAGTTGCGGGTATTTGCTTGTTGGCAATGGTTTGAATGCATAATGATGCATTTGCCCTCTGGTTTTATGTTATTAAAATAGGGGATAATCAAGGCGATGAAGTGATAAGTGTTCAAAAGTACTATTTTTATTACCCTTTTTACTCATATTGTTAGACTTAGGCTCATATTAGTTGCATAATTAGTCATTCATGCATTAATTCACTTTCCACCGTTGAGCTTGATTACATAACTTGGTGATTTTTGTGGAAAAAGATGCTACTTTGGTGTGCTTTTGTGTGTGTGCATAATCATTTGCCTAAACAAGGCTGGAACTAGTTGCTAGGGCAATGCATGAAGGAGATGCCGAGCTAGTTGCCAGGGCAATGCATGAAGGAGATGTTGAGCTAGTTGCCAAGGCAATTTTTGACAAGAAATAAGATGATATGGTAGTCAAAATTGATGACTAGATAAGCCCAAGTTGACGTGGAGCAAAGCTAAATCCCAAAGGAGTTTGATTTCCATGAAGAGGTTAAAGAGAAATTAAATCCCAAGAAGATAGGAGAAGTTCTAGAAGGAATTTAAATATAAGAAAGAATTATATTCTTTAAAGATAATTTAATTCCAACTTAACTTCCTCCTCAAGAAGGATTTTGACCTAGCCATCTCCTATTTAAAGGACCAAGCCGTCAAAGAGAGTAAGCAAGGGAGGAGAGAAATTTTGACAACTCCAAGGAGCAAGAAGAGAGAAATTTCGACAAACTCCAAAGGGGAAGAGAGGAGAGATTTCGACAAGAAGGGAGAAGCTTAGAGAGAGTTTGATTGGGAGAGAATTCAAGGGGGCTGATCGATTTCTTATTCTTCTTCTTTGCTTCCATTAGATTCATGGTTTGGGGATTATTCTTTTTATATCTTTTGAACCCAACCATGAACTAACTTGATTGGTTAGGGTTATTGTGTTTTGTTGTTGTGAAAAACAATTGGATTTTGTTTAGGTTTTTGAGTTGCAATTCAATTTTCAAAGTTTGTTCATTCTTGGTTCTCAATCTTGTTTGTAAGTGAATTGGGAGAGGATCTCGTAACTTCATCTATTTATCTAATATCGGGAGAGTTAGATTCAAGAAACGAATGAGCATGGTATTTATTCAATCAATTGGTGATGAAGACTAATCCGACTTAGGAATAAGTTTAGGATTTCAACGACTAAGATGAGCGCAAGATTGGTTGTTGTTCACCCTTGATTCACGCAGGGATGTATTATCAAGGCATGCACAAATAGCTAGAGTTTCGACTTAGGGATAAGAAGAAACCATTGAAGAACGCTTTGCCGAACTTTGGAAGTGAATGTTAAATTTCCCAGGCAATTGACCCATCCTTAATTGCCCAGGCAATCGCGGGAGCATTGCCTAGCAATCTGATCAGACAACGAGGGGGAATTACCCTGGCAACCGACCAGGCAACACGGCAGAATTGCCCTGGCAATCAACCAGGAAATTGCAGCCAAATTGCCCTGGCAATCGACTAGGCAATCATAGCAGAATTGCCCTGTCAATCCGGCTGCTACTTAATCACCAAGACGATCCAATCAGCTATCACACCTCAACTCACGATAACCTGGCCTATTCTTTCTTTTGCTTTCATCTATTCTTTTAGTTTATTGCTTTTACTTTACTCATTAAAATCAACTCCTACTATCAATTGTGTTTTTACTTTTACAGTGCGATAACTAAAGCAAAGTGGCCCAAACCAATCCCTGTAGAGACGATACTCGTATCAGTTTATTACTTGCGACGTGTATACTTGCACAATTGCATAGCACTTATTACGCGCAACATGAAGCTTGACGTTGTTTGTTGCTTGTCGGGAGCTTGATTCGCGTTGGCGAGCAAGGCGAGGTGTATCAGTGAGTGAAAACTGGTTTAAATGCCTTTCAAAGGTTTAATAAAGGTTGTTGGGGGTTAGGGTAAGCGTGAAGCGCTTACCTAAGCTCGGAAGTAAGTTTCCCTTATTTTGCTCTTGAATATCAGTTTGGATATGAGCATGTTGATTTCATGTTTTGGTGTTAAACATGGTTTGATTTACTTACTGGAAATGCATGAATTTAAGTACATATGTAGGGGGTTTAAAAGTATAAGAAATGCTAGTGAGCATTGGTTTTCATTTCGGTCGGGAATGGTGTTATTGCTTTGGCAATGTGATTTGCATATGTGGTGATTTTTGTATGATGCATTGTAAAATAGTAAGTAAATGGCTTTATAAGTGATATATTGGCTATGTGACAAGATGAGAAAACAATCGGATATAATTAGCATGCCATAGGAATAAAGTGCACTATAAAATATAAACAAAATCAATCGTGGCCATGGGTCCTTGAGGTATGGCGGTTTAACTAGGCCACTCGGACTGTTGGGACCTCATTTATGGCGTGCGGTTTAACTAGGCAACCCAAATTGATGGTGATCTTGCGGTTTAACTAGGCAAGGGTGGTAAAACTCGAGGTTTAACTAGGCGAGGTTGTCAAATCTTGCAGTTTAACTATGTGAGGTTTGTGATGTCATACTGTTTAACTAGGCATGGTATGAGAGATCCGTGTATCCGATATGTATGGATAGAGGGTAGTCTATCTGGGATCAATATAAATGCCAATATATGTGAAAGTTCATGTGTTGAACTTAATTTAATGCTTTGGAATTTAAGCATGGTAAAATAGTTAAATGTTTTGGGATCTAAGCATGGAATTTGTATATAATGTTGCATAAGGATTGTTAAGCATGTCTCAGTTGGAGACAAGGAAAAATGCTTTGGTTGTTAAGCATGTTTAGGAAACAAGTGACTTGGTTTTCAAATGGTTTAAATTGCATCATTGTTTTATGGGTATCTTCACTAAGCATGTGTGCTTACGCTTTCTTTTTCCTAATGATACAGAGCATTAAAGTTTAGGGATACAAAGGCAAGGTTTAGAGCGATCTAAGACAAGGATTACTTTGAGTATGAACTCGGTTTATGTTTTCGGTTAATAAGGAAACGTGTTAGCCATATTCTGGGGATTTGTAATTCTATATTTCCATTGATTTTAAGCATGTGAGGTGCTAGATTTTATCATTGGTTTGATGTGGTTAAACTTGTGTGGATATTTCCTTGTAATGATGCTAGGTGAGTGCTTAGGAATGCATCTGGTCAATTTGGAATGGTTGCCATGTTTTGATAGTTCAAGTAACTTTGTTATGATGCTTTAGATGTGTAAGCATGATGGGTATGCCTTAAAAGTGCCTAATGTGAGTTTTGGTTCTTTGGTAGAATGTTATTAGGAAGCATGCCTATAGAATATTTTGGGATGTATGAATGCTATACAATGTTGTTGATTCTGTGATGCTTGGGTATTGTTTGTATCCTAGTATTGTTGTAATAGTGTTTGAAGCATGTTAGAGCATTTTGGTTATCGTTAAAGTGTGTTTAGGCAGCAATTTGGGACATTACAGGTCTAGGCGTACCGGTACGGGTGACCCTGTTTCGGTACGAGTAAGCCATTCCAGGCTTAGCGTACTAGTACTCGGGCAAACATTTCGGTACGAGCCTAGGCAATTTTGGCCAGCGTTTCGGACTCGAGAGAGTGTTTCGATACGGCACAGAGATTTTATGAAGGGTGTTTCGATACGCGTAGGCGTATCGAAATGAGTTTTAGCTTCTAGAATATGAGTTTTTGAAATTATTGAGGCATACTAAAACACCTCCAAGTGTACCTGTACGGCTGCAGTTAATTCTTTTATTTGCAATATTTAGAAGTTTCTGTTTCTTTCATTTTATTCCTTGAGTTTTGTGAATGCAATTGTATGAGCTTGGATAATCGTTTTGACTTGAAATTTGACATGTTAGCATGAAATTGGACTAATTAGGGATTGGTACCTTAATTTCAATTTTGGTCCTTAAATTTAACATATTTGTATTTTAGTCCCTAAAATGTATGTTATGCAATTGGTTGCCTCTTCGTGGTCCGTTTCCTTTGAAAATTCACCCGCTGCAAGTAAGAACACTTAGGTTTAATAATATGTATCTAGTCAAGATAAATGGAAAATGGACAGATTTTCATAATCTTCCTCCGATTTGCTCCGGCAAATCTAATGTAGTTCTCTCGATTTGGTCGAGATTTAGGCTGGGTTGAGGGGGTTACATGCACATTAGTTAGAGGACCCATTGTTTGCTTAAAGGAAGTCTCGTAGATACTTGAGAAGTATCATCACCCTTCTCAAGGGTTTTTCTCGAAGATAGTGGATTTAGGATCCACTAGTTCGTTAAAGTGTGACCGAAGTTATACCTTCTACGGGTTTGATAGAGCTACCTTATTGGGAGTTGTTGCACCATGTAAATTGCTTTGATTAATCAAGCGCGATGCTATCCAGTAATGTCGAGAGTGGGCTCAAGGGTCTGAGACCTCGAGGTAACCCAACCTTTGGTAATGTGAATGATTAAATCGTTGCCTTTCTACCATGATTTTTGTGGCGGCCATTTTGAGAATGATACAATGGGTTTGTGATGCATGTTTGACCATTTGGTTGATGCTAGCGTGTATAGTTTGACGCTCAGGAGCTTTCGGTCTATTAGAGAGTTCTTTATGCTTCTTGGAGGAGTCCTCAGGACATTCTCCCTATCAAGAATGTGAGTAGATATTGAACAGAGACCGAGTTAGACGTAGGTGCCCATCGCCCTTTCAAAGGACAACAACCCAGTTGAGACAGTTAGAGGTTCAATTGCAAAGGTGCAACTCGAACAAGGTTTCTTTTATCTTAGTGTTTCACCTAATGGTGAGCTAGGCTTGTTCGCTAGTAAGAAGTTGGTTCGTTTAGGTGATGTTTAAACCGATTATAGCTTGTTAATTAACAACAAAAGACTATTTTGCATCTTCTAAGGTGGATGACTCGTTTAATCAATTGTGAAGTACCTGTGTATTTTTCCTGGATTGGTTCGAGAATAAGATGGTTGTGGTTAAAGTGTTAAAGGCTTGTTGTTTTGAAATGAATTTTGGAATAAGGATTTCTCTCTTTAAAGTGTGCCATGGTAACGATTAATGTCTGCAGTGATGTTTGAGGTGTTTCAGTGATGATATGGTGTGGGCCACCATGTTGTCTCTCAAATGTAATTTGGTGCCCTACGTGGCACGTGTGAGTGTATAAGGAATATGGAAGTATGGACATTGACAAGATAGTGACGTTAATGACCTTATGTGTAGGAGATGTTAGTTATTGTGTGATCAGTTATAGAGGCAAGAGGTGAGACTTCGTAAATGCATTTTTTGTATCATATTTCCTTAGAATGAGCCGAGGAACATTAATGGAGATCCGAGCTGTGTGAAACTGTTTTGTTGTGACAATGGTGCTAACTCGATTAAAGTTGAGTAAGATTTTGAGATCTTCGAGGATGATTTGTTGTTTTGACAGGGCTCTACTTTTGTGTAAGAATAGGGAATGGTGTGCCTACCCCAACAGTGTGAAATTTGGGTACTTGATATTTAAGGAATTTGAGTTTTGGACAACGGCGTGAGTCGAATTAGTTGAGAACTATGGATCGTATGGTCAATTGCCACTTAAGTAAAGTGATCTTGGTAAGTGATGGATCATACAGAGTTAGTTCGGGTTAGAGTATCAGGCTGCCTATGTAGGGCAATTGAGGATTGACAGCGATGGCTATGTAAGGGAGTACCGATACCCATGTGTTTCATTAGTTAAGCTTCGAGTTAAGGATTGATTTGTTTTGGAAACCGCAAGATGTAGCATTTGATTTTAATTAAGAGGACACAATATTATGGTTGAATTTTAGGTCAAATGGTATATGATGGAACATGAGACCTTGTTGTGGGTGGTTTAGAGAAAGACTTGTCAAGGCAAGAGATTCTTCTCATTAGTACAATGGTTAGTATATGGTGAAATTTGAGAGCGACAGTTTGTACCAAACTTTTTCCACGTGTTTTGGGAGACAATGTGGAGTCGTGTATTGAGATGGTGGTAAGTGTTTGACTTGCCATCAGTTGAGAGTCAAACATTGAGTTCCTCAGGGTTGTTGTGATACTTCGATATTCATCAGTGGAAATTAATTTGATGATCGTGGATATTGTATAGGATTTGTGAGTGTATAGTTTCGTTGGGATTACGTTGAGTAATGATATAGTCTTTGATGGATACCGTTTGATATTTTTGGCAAAGGTAAGATCCATATAGAAAGTTTGCTTGGTTTGTTTGCAGTGAGTACATGTTACCTCTTGACATGAGATTTGGATTTTGTGATAGAACCTTATTCCTTGGTGGAACTTCATGCAATGACAGATCCTAGTGAGGGTACATATGTCATGTTTTTCCAAACACATTATGGGTTGGAGTGTAAGACTCTTACGTAAACCAAATTAGTGGGAGTTGTAATAGTTACCGATGTGAGTTATCATACCGAGTTTAAGGTAAGTACTTGAGGCAGGTTGAGACGTCATTCGTGTTTAGAAATCTTACACCGGGCAAGCAATGACTTTGATAAGGGATGCCATCAGGGTTAGAGCCTCCTTTAGGGAGTCACCACGAGAGAGATCATTTCATTTCAGTTGCAACAGCTGCTTAACCTCATATTCTTTTGGATCCTACAGAGTAGTGAAAGGATTTTATTGTGCATCAACCTTTTGAGTTCTGCAACATAAGTTAAGTTTTGTTAATGGTGTATTATGTGACGTTTTGGTCAAGGTACCGCTGGATTTTTTTGTTGTTTATAATGCATCGAGTAAGAATGGATCCCCTGAGGGAAGAATCAGTTGATATTATGTTTGTACCGTTGGAAGACAAAGGTTATTTGGTTATGTACGGTGAAAGATCAAAGTAGCGCAGCGAGAATGTTCAGAGGTTTTAAAAGAGTTAGTGAAGTTTCAGCATCTTTATTGGCTTTGTGGATATAAATTTCGAGGACAAAATTTCTTTCAAGGTTGGGAGATTTGTAACGACCTGAATTTTAGGTTAGCAAATCAGGTCTTGGACCCGGGTATTGGGTCTTTATGTTGGGCTTTATGGCAAAATGGAAGAATGTGGCGTTGGGATTTTATTTTTGTTTATTTCTTTCTAGTGTGTCATAGTGCATGAGCAGACGTACAAATTGAGAAGAACCTGCCCACTCAATTATACCAGAAATCGAAACATTTTACCGTACAAGACTCAACAAAAGAAGAATCATGCGTAACGCTGATGATAATGAGGCCCTGGATAATGCACGAAATGGTGTCAATGATCCACTACCTGGTGGAGGATTAATGGTTGATGATGCAAACACTAATGGAACACAAAATGGACAGTGAAATGTTCCACCACCAACCCGTTCGGGAAGGCCCATTCGTGAAAATTTTGCACCTGGCCTTACTCCAACAATTGTTGTAGTAGCGACACAGATAGCTCACTTTGAGCTAAAGCCTGTTATGTTTAACATGTTCCGATAGAGTAGCGAAATCTTGGATTTGGAAGCCTTCAATCAAGTTGTTGCAAGAACTAGGAGCTTTAGACTCAATCAAGGAAGTTTGGGCAGATCTAAAAATTCAAGAGAAAAGAGAAGGGATTTTCTTGAAATTTTCAAATTCAGGGCTGGAAATTTAAAGAAATAAAGACAAGATGAAGGATTATATGATAAGAAATAATAATATAAAAAAAAAGATTAAAAGAGAATGAGATAAGTAAAACAAATTTGAAAATTCCAGCTTTATTTATGGAATTATGGAAGATGGTGTGAAGGTTGAAGATGAAGATGGCTTGCGAATTGTTGATGTTTTTTTTGTCCTCGGCACCCTCTTGGACTCAATTATCTAAGCAAGCAACCTCAAGCGGCTCTAACCCACCCTCCTAGACGCGATTATCTAGGCAAGCAAGAGTTTGAAGATGATATCCCTCACAAGAACTCGTCGAACTTATGTTGAAGAAGACTTCGAAGGCACAAGTAATCAGCACTTGCAAAAAACAAACTCACTAAATATTTCATAAATCAAAGAAAATCTGTCTTACAATGATGGAGGCTTCATCCTTTTATAGGTGAATGACAGACAAAGTAATTTAACTTCTACTAAAACAAGGAAAACCTAATCTAATTAAAAATAATAATAAAATAACAGCCTTTAAATTCCTTGTGCTTGTGTGGCAAGGGATAGGGTGATAAGGCAAGTGATAAGCTGATAAGGGTTGGTTGCTTGGGCAGCAAGTAAACTTGATGAAGGCTGGTTTGCTTGGGCATCAAGTAATGGGCTGATAAGAGCTATTTTGATTGGGCAGCAAGTAAAAGTTGATAGGGCCTTTATTTGGACGAATTTAAGGGTATTTGGGTTGGTTTAGATGATAAGAAATTGGTTCTTGGGCAGTGAGGGCTAAAAACACTTGTAAATCCTAATTTGGGCTAAAAATAAAAATCTGACCCAATCTTTTATAGTAACAAATATTGGGTCTAATTACAATAAAAAGGGCTAATTAATGGACATCTAAAGGCTCATGGATATCCATATCCAAAGGTGCAACAAGTTGAGTTTTTGTGACCCAATTATTCTTGAAGGATGTTAAGTGTGGACTTCCTTCAAGAAATTCTTCTTTCTTCATGGCAGCTCATAATCCTTTGCTCACAAATACTTGGACGGTCAAATTCAGCTTGTCCTTGATTAGCTTAGACTTGGCTCGGGTTATTGGGTCAACTGGAAAAGTAAGTCCATCTTGTCCTTGGAATTGCCGTGTGGTACATGTATCATCCCTTCCCTCCTCAAAAGGATTCATCCACGAATCTAAAACATCAAAGGGAGAAAGATCAGAAATATTAAAAGTTGTACTCACATTATACTCACATGGTAGATCATTTCGGTATGCATTGTTGTTGATCCTTTCAAGGACTTGGAATAGTCCATCTCCTCGTGGATCCAATTTGGATTTCCTATGGTTTGGAAATCTTTCTTTACGCATGTGCAACCAAACCCAATCTCCTGGTTCAAAGACAACTTGGTGTCGGCCTTTGTTGACTTTGGCAGTAATGTTTTCATATGTTTTCTCCATTCTTTGCTTTGCCTTAGTGTGAATGGAGTTAACTAACTCCGTTTTCTTTTCACCATCTAAGCTGCTAATATTATCAATAGTAAGGGAACAAGGTCTAATGTAGTTAAGGGGTTAAAACCATAAACTACTTCAAATGGAGAATAACCGGTGGATGAATGAATATAACAGTTGTAGGCAAACTCTACGAAAGGTAGATATTCTTCCCAAGTTTTTGTGTTCTTACCGACAACGGTTATGAGTAATGCACCTAAGATCCGATTTATTACCTCGGTTTGTCCATCCGTCTGTGGGTGACAAGTAGTAGAATAAAGAAGTTTGGTCTTTCCCCACAAAACCTTCCAAAAATGGCTTATGAACTTTACATCTCTATCGAAAATGATGGTGCGTGGAATTCCATGAAGTCGTACTACTTCTCTAAAGAAGAGATTGGCTACATGTGTTGCATCATCCGTTTTATGGCATGGTATGAAGTGAGCCATCTTTGAAAACCTGTCGACCACAACAAAAATACTATCTCGACCTTTTTTGGTACGAGGTAATCCAAAAATAAAGTCCATAGATAAATCGACCCAAGGGAAAGAAGGGATAGGAAGGGGTGTATATAAACCGTTAGGACTTACCTTGGATTTTTCTTGTTTACATACGATGCAAGATGCGCATACCTTTTCCACGGTTTTCCTCATATGTGGCCAAAAAAATGCTCCATTACCATGTCTAACATTTTGGAGATGCCAAAGTGCACTATTAAGCCTCCGGAGTGTGATTCATGGACTAGCAATTCTCTAATGGAGCCTTGTGGTATACACAACCTGTTTATTCGGAAAAGAAACTCGTCTACAAGATAAAACTTGTTAAAAGCACCTTTTAAACAATGAGTATAAATTTCCTTGAAATCTGTATCATTAGGATACAATTGCTTTATATGTTCGAATCCTAATATAGTAGCATGCATTTGAGTAATTAGGGTATACCTTTTAGATAGTGCATCTGCTACTACATTATCCTTACCTTTTTTGTACTTGATCACATAAGGGAATGTTTCAATAAACTCCACCCACTGAGCATGTCTCTTGCTAAAATTACCTTGGCCGTTTAGCCACTTCAATGATTCATGGTCGGTGTGTATGATGAACTCCTTTGGAAGAAGGTAGTGTTGCCAAACTTCAAGTGCATGAACTAATGCAAGGAGCTCTTTATCATAAGTTGAGTAGTTCAAATGTGCTCCTTTTAACTTCTCGCTAAAGTAAGCGATTGGTTGTTTTTCCTGTAAAAGAATTGCGTCTATGCCTTTTAGTGTTTGGAAGGCTTGTTCTTGTGCCTCACCCCAATGAAAACCTACCATTTTTTATGATATATGTCAATGATGCAGAAATGGTAGAGAAATCCTTGAACAAACGACGGTAGAAGCTTGCTAGGCCATGGAAGGATCTCACCTCGGTTGTGGATGATGACGTGGGCCATTCTTGAATTGCTTTGACTTCTTCATTGTCGACATGGATACCATGTGCACTTACTACAAAGCCTAGAAAACTAAGGCTTTCACTACAAAACACGCACTTTTCTATGTTAGCATATAATTGTTCTCTTCAGAGAACTTCGAAGACCGATCTCACATGAAAGATATGTAAATCAAAAGAAGAAGAGTAGATAAGAATATCATCGAAATAAACAACAAACTTACGTCTAAACTCCTGAAGGACATGGTTCATCAATCTCATGAATGTGCTAGGGGCATTGATCAAACCAAATGGCATAACTGTCCATTCATATAAACCGAACTTGGTCTTGAAAGTGGTTTTCCATTTATCTCCTTTTTCATTCGAATTTGATGATAACCACCCTTTAAATCAATCTTGGTGAAGATGCATGTGCCATAGAGTTCATCAAGCATGCCATCTAATCGTGGAATAGGATGCCTATACTTGATTGTTACTCGGTTGATCGGTCGACAATCGACACACATTCTATATGAACCATCTTTCTTTGGCGCCAAAAGTACTAGAACGGCACAAGGGCTTAAACTCTCATGAATGTAGCCTTTGTTGAGTAGTTCTTCCACTTGTTTTTCTAACTCCTTGGTTTCTTCGGGATTACATCTATATTCTGGTCTATTTGGAATAGAATAACCCAAAATTAGGTCAATTTGATGTTCAATTCCTCTTAAGGGTGGCAAACCATCAGGTGGATCACCTAAAACATCATTGAAGTCCTGCAAAAGAGAAACAAACACACTAGGCAAACTTTTGTTATTGTTAGTGATAGAAAAAATTGTTCCCTAAAGCAGATGAGGATGCGAGGCTGTTTAAGGAAGGGGCTTGCCTCACTTCTTTTTCTCTCGCATAAATATTTTAAGACACTCTTTTTTCTCACATTTTGGATCATTCACCACCCTGGGCCTATACTTATTTGGCTTTTATCACTACTGGCCTCTTTTGTATTTGCCTTTTGTTTTTCATTATTTTTTTTCTTTTTCATCTTTTTTTTTATTCCCACCTCCTCACAAAACTTCTTCATTCGTATATGATCTTTGTACACTCTTTTGGATCGAGTGGAGCCAAGGTATACTTTTTGCCATGGTATACAAAGGAATACTTATTTAACTTACCATGGTGAGTCACATCACAGTCATACTGCCACGGTCGTCCTAAAAGTAAGTGAGATGCTTGCATAGGGATAACATCACACCAAATGTCATCACAATATTTACCCATAGTAAAAGTGATTAAGGCACGTTTGGCTTTGGATGGCATTGACAAGGTAGGTCAAGTGCATCAACTAGATAGCTGCTCACCACATTCGCACAACTTCCACTATCAATGATGACAGAATATAGTTTGCCTCTGGTCAAACATCTTGTGTGGAAAATATTTGTTCTTTGCATCTCCATATCGTCGATTGCTTGGATATTAAGTGAACGTTGAATCACCAAGCTTTTAGGATCAGGTTCATCACTGGAGTAACCACCAGCGATGAATTCATTGCCGGACAATTCCTCCTCTGACTCGGATGAGTAGCTCCCATCTTCTCGAATAAGAAAGAGTCTTGTATTCGGGCAGTCTCTTTTATAGTGTCCATGACTGTTGCACTTGAAGCATACAATCTCTCGAGTTTGTTTGAGTGTTTGTGTGTTTTCCGCCAACATGGGGGTTTTTGTCTTGGTTTTGTCCAGTGACTTGGATGTTTTAATTTTCTGCTTTGGTCTACTTGAGTCGAGCAAAGGTTTAGAAGAATTGGAATGAGATAAAGGTTGAGTGATACCTTCGTCATAGTGATAATTCTTTTGTCGATATCGTTGTCGATCTTTGATGCGCTTTTCAATTGTCATGGCGAATTGGAATGCCTCTTGAAGGGTGTAGTAGGTTTTGAGTTCAAGTACCTCAAGAATGTTGTCATTGAGTCCGACAACAAACCTAATCATTGTATCCTCTTAAACCTCTTGGATATCGGCTCTTTGCATCAATGATTCCATCTCTTTGAGATACTCATCAACAGTCCTGTAGCCTTGTCGGATTCTTTGTAACTTTTGTTTGATCTCTTGCCGATATAATAGGGGAACGAATCGTTCTCGCATGACTTCTTTAAGTTCTCCCCATGAGGTTATATTGGCTTCTCCGTTGAGACGCCGATTGTGAACCAATTGGGACCACCAAATGGATGCGTCTTCAGTGAATTCGAGAGTCAACAGTGGAACTTGATCCTCTTCGGGGCATTGATAATACTCGAATAGAAGATCAACTCGATTTTCCAAGTCACAATAAGCATCAGGGTCATACCTTCCTTGAAAAGGTGGTACAATGATTTTTGGTTTGGGTAAGGTGTTTGTTGCTCGTCTCGGCTCTATGCGAGGATTGTGCCCATGCAGGGGGTTTTGGCATCTATTCTGAATGGGAACAAGATTTGGACGCCTAGGCTCTTTAGTATCGCTTGCAATTGCAATGGTTCTAATCTCCCAATGGTTTGAGTGGTTGTGGTTAAGACTGTATTGGTGTGCTCAAGCTTAGCTTCCAAAGAGGTTACAGTCCGTTCAAGTTTATTGAGAGTATTCGAAACTTCTTGAAGAGTCAGTTTATGTGGTTCTTCGTCGTTACTCGTTTTTGACATCCTGAAACACTCAGATTTAAAAAGGTGAAAAGCAAAAGAAAACTAGAAATCTCACTAAACACTCCAAGGAATAAATATGTAGAGAACTTTTTTTTATAAAGGAACAATAACTTGGGGATTTCAGTAAAGAACCATTCATTAGAGGAGAAGAACGAAGCTCACCTCTAATGTTGACTTTCGCTCTTAATTGGATGGATTTACATGAGAAAACAAGATTAAAACAATATGGTTTTGATACAAAATCATAGGAAACTCATTTGAAATCAAATTGAAGAAATCAAGAGGCTACCTAAGGATTTTGAAGAAGAAATGAGTGTTTACCTAGAGAGAATTTGAGAGAAAATCTTTTAGAAAAAGTTAGTTACGTAAAGTTTGTTTTTAGAAATTAATTATCAAATTAATTCTCCAAGATTATTTATGCCCCTTTAAAACCTTTTTAAAATAGCCAATTAAGGAGAAAAGTCGGATATTAGACTTTGGCCAAATAGCTCCATAAAGATTCTAAGTTTTGACCATTTTACAAAACAATCACTAAAAACAGTTTTCCATTTTTTTATATTTTGGTCAATAGCCAAAATGTCAAATTTCAAAATTCCATTTTCCAAAATTAATTTTACCAAAATCATCTATATATTAAATAATGATTTTAGGATATTTTCCATATTTTTTCTCACTCAAAATATTTATTTTCAATTAATCCTGAAACCGACTCAAATCCTCTAATCCGATCCACCGGATCGTCTAATCAACCCTGAAAACACCTAGGCCCAAAACTGGGGCGTTACAACTCTCCCCCACTTAAGAAATTTTATCCTCAAAATTTACCTAATGGAAACAGATGTTAAAACTATTCCTTCATGTCCGACTTACTCTCCCGCGTGGCCTCCTCAACACCATGATGTCGCCACGGCACCTTAACAAGCTCAATCGTCTTGCCACGAAGAACTTTACTACTGGAGTCAAGGATCTCCACTGGTTCCTCATCATAGGATAAATCTAGTCGCAACTCAACATCCTCCACTTGCAGCACATGCAATGGATCCAAACGATACCTCTGCAACATGGATACATGGAACACGTCATGAATCTTCTTTAACTCGTTAGGCAAACTCAACCGATAAGCCATATGACCTACGTGTTCCAACACCTCATACGGTTTAATAAACCTTGGGCTTAACTTCCCTTACGCCTATAGCGAAACACTTTCTTCCAAGGTTAAACCTTCAAGAAAACCTTTTCACCAACCTCTTACTCAACTTCCCTACGCTTCAAATCTGTGTAGGATTTTTGCCTATCCGAGGCCACTTTCAAGCAATCACAAATAAGCTTCACCCTTTCATCCGTATCTTTCAACACGTTAAGCATAGAAACATACTTTTCCCCAGCCTCAACCTAACACAAGGGCGTACGATACTCCCTACCATACAAGGCTTCATATGGTACTATCTTTATACTTGTCTGATAACTATTATTGTATGCAAACTCCACCAAAGGCAATTACCTTTCCCAAGTTCCTTGGAACTCAATGATACAACACCTCAACATATCCTCCAAGATCTGAATCACACGCTCAGACTGACCATAAGTCTGAGGATGATATGAAGTACTAAAATTCAAGCGGGTACCTATCCAAAACAATCGACTTGGGCATTTTGTGCAACCTAACAATTTTAGTAATATAAAGATCCTCCAACCTAATTAGGTTATACGTCGTATACACTGGCAGAAAATGTGCACACTTCATAAACCGATCAATAATTACCCATATGGAATCCTTTTTAGTTAGTGTCAAAGGTAACCCAAACACAAAATCCATGGTGATCCTCTCCTATTTCCAGTCTAGAATCCTCAACGGTTGCAACAACCCAAAAGGAAATTGATGCTCAGCCTAAACGCGCTGACACACCATACATCTAGCAACAAATTTAGCCACGTCCTTTTTCAAACCCACCCAATAGTACACTTTCTTTAGACCTCGATACATCTTGGTACTACCGAGATGCATAGCAAAAGGACTAGCATGAGCCTCGATCAAAATAGTTCACCTCAACTCATCATCACTAGGTACCACTATTCGATCTTTGAAACATAACACCCCATCATCATTAAAGTGAAAATCCATAGGATTACCATCCATGATATCTTTAACATGTGGTACCAACGCCTCATCATAAGAATGCTTTTCCTTAATCAACTGCAACAAAGATGGCTTCACTTGCAACTCGGCCAACTAACCTCCATCACGCATCACACTAAACCTCGCAAACATGGCCCTCAACTCAACAACTGCTTTTCTACTCAAAGCATCGGCCACAACATTCGCTTTGCTCGGATGATATTCGATTGTCAAATCATAATCCTTGAACAAATCCAACCATCTATATTGCCTAATATTCAACTCCTTTTACAACATCAAATACTTCAAACTTTTATGATCCATTTACACAATACATTTTTCACCATATAGATAATGCCTCCAAATCTTTAACGCAAACACCACCGTAGCAAGCTCTAAATCATACGTAGGATAATTACGTTCATGCACCTTTAACTGCCTAGATGCATAAGCTACAACTTTCTCGTCTTGCATCAAAAAACACCCTAAACCAACATAGGATGAGTCGCTATAAACCACAAATTCTTTTCCTGACTCAGGTAGAATCAAGATTGGAGCTTGTGTCAAAGTTTCCTTCAACTTCTCAAAATCTTGTTGTCTAGCCTCTGACATTCAAAACGTACATCTTTTTGTAACAACTTGGTCAACGGAGCAGCAACCCTTGAAAACCCATCCACAAAGTGACGATAATAACATGCCAACCCCAAGAAACTATGGACCTCTGTCACTAACTTAGGTTGCTTCCAATTCACAATCGCCTTAATCTTTTATGGATCCACCTGGATACCTTTCGCCAAAACAACATGACCAAGAAAGATCACTTCTTTAATCCAAAACTCACACTTGCTCGACTTGGCATAAAGCTGATTATCAAACAAGGTTTGTAACACAATTCGTATGTGTCATTCATGATCTTCCTCAGTACGAGAGTACACGAGAATATCATTAATGAACACTACCACGAATTCATTGAACACCTGATTCATCATGTCCACGAATGCTGCAGGCGCATTCGTTAACCCAAATGACATCACCAAAAACTTAAATTGCCCATAACACATGCGAAATGCAGTCTTCGGCACGGCTTTATCCTTAACCTTCAACTGATAGTATCCAGATCTCAAATCTATCTTAGAAAACACTGTAGCACCCCGAAACTGATCAAACAAGTCGTTAATTCATGACAAGTGGTACTAATTATTAATCGTCAACTTGTTCAGTTACCGATAATCAATGCAATCCTCAAAGTGCCATCATTCTTTTTCACAAACAATACTGGTGCTCCCCACGGTGACATACTAGGTCAGATGAAACCACAGTCCAACAACTCCTAAAGTTGCATCTTTAGCTCTTTTAATTCCTTCAGTGCCATGTGATATGGTGCAATCGACATTGGAGCTGTATCTGCATGCATCTCAATACAAAACTCTATCTCTATATATGGAGGCAACCCAAGCAACTCCTTTAGAAACACCCCCAGAAAATTACAAACAGTACAAATATCCTGGACAAGCACCTCCTTCATATTTGGGTTCATAACATAAGCCAGATATGCTTGACACCCACACTCCAACAACTCCGCGCTTCCAAAGCCGAAACCACATTAGACAAGAACTTAACATTCTCACCCAAAACTACCACTTCATAATCATCAACAAGTTTCAACGAAACTCACTTGGTTACAAATTCGACCATAGCCCCATGCTTAGTTAACCAATCCATACCCAAGATCACATCGAAACCATAAAATAGTAGCGCCATCAAATCAGCCGCAAACACGTGACCTTGCACCATCAAAGGACATCTCCTATACAACCTCCTTGTAACAACCGTCTCTCCAAAAGAACTTATTACATGCATACCCACATTTAACACTTCCACCGATATATTAAACAAATGCGTATGCTCATGCAAAATATATGAATGCGTAAAACGATAATCTATCAGAGAAAGTAATGACCTAAACTGTAAGGTAAAAATACCTGCTATCACATGAGTGCCATTCCTCCCCTCGCGATGTGCATAGATCCTCGCGGGTCCACCACCCTTAGGTTGAACTGCCACTGTATGAGCAATAGTCCTCTATCTTTTCTTCTTTCGCTGGAAATTACCTCGACCGTACCTATGACCTCTCTGTGGTGCAACAACAAGTGCAGGTACCTACCCCTAGCCAACAACATACAATCACTTCTCAAATGATCCCAAAACCATAACTCCAGCAAGAATTAGCAACAACGGCCGAAGGAGTCTATCCCTCCCTGGCCAATTGTGGACAGCCTCGCCTTATGTGATCTCGTGATCTACATACTCAACAAGTATTGCGTAATGCTCTAACCTGGGTACTTTGTATGACCCTCACCCTACATTACTTCCACCTCGTCTCTGCTCAGGGTGATACCTCTTATCACGGTGTCTCTTAAACTGACCACCACCAGAACAAAAATTAGCAGCTCTCTTCCTAGAGCCAGAACCTCTTGGATAAAAAGATAAACCAAGGTTTTACTTGATATCCTTCGCTCGTGTAACCAACACATCAAAATCTGTACAGTTAGTGACCAAGATATATGTCTCAACATCATGCACCAATCCGTAACTGAATCGATCGCAGTGATGTCTCTCATCCGGCACCAACTTAGGCACATACTGACTTAGCCTCACAACTATACCTTGTACCCAGATACTGACATAGTGCCCTGAACCAAAGCCATGAGCTCACGTTTCTTCTCATCCAAGTATCTAACTCCCAAATACTTCCTTCTAAAAGAAGATTGAAAGAACTCCTATGTCACATTGCAGGGTTTCATGCACGTTATCACGGTACTCCACCAACTATATGCATCACCCTACAATAGGGACAGTGGACATCCCAGCTTACGAACATTATTACACCCCATGTGATCCAAAATTTGATCCGTATTGACAAACCACTCCTCGGATGCCTCGAGTGCCAACCCTCTAAACTCAACTCCTTCTAGACTGCACAAACGCTCTAACAACAACCCCAAATTAGCAACAACAGTCGATGTCAGTGCTGGTACATGAACTCTAGCCATCGCAGTTTGAAATGCTCCAGTCATTGCCTGTACCAAAGGCATCATAACACCATACACCATACCAGGTGGTACTTCCTCCACTCCCTTAGGAGGATTAGGCATGGGAGGTGGCAACCCCTCAGGATGCACTATCTCATCTTCAACTCCCTGCCCTCCAACAACAGCATTCGTGCTCGATCTTAATTCTCTCCTTCGTGGCATCATATAAAAATGTATCTAAGGCATGATAATTACACCAAAACAAAAACAATCAAGCTAGCTTCAAGCAAGGATCCAAGACTTCCATTTCAAAGCAAAATCATTTTATAATTGTAGTAATAAGGCAATGTGTCCCCAAAAATACCATGACATAGTATATTTCAATCATCATACGTATAAACAATCACCGTGCATAGCAAACAACAATGAAAAGTCATCAACAACATCCCAATTTTTTGTAAACCTAGCTCTAATAGCAACAAATGTAACCTCCTTAACCCGGTCTAGTCGAAACCTAGCTAAAAGGGCTATATTAGGTTTGTTGAAGCAAACCCGAACTAATAACCTAAATCGGGTCCATTTTTCCTTTTTATCTTGTCTAAATGCGTCGTTTCAGATCCTAGGGTGAACATGCATCAGCGAATACATTAATATTGCGATCAGATTTCAAAACAGGGTTCAATTGCTCAAAGATGCACTTCGGGGACCAAAGCATAATTTTTACAAATTACAAGGACTTTATTGAATTCCAGTTACCAATCCTTCATTAATCAAATTCCATACTCACATGTCAAATTCTAGCTTAAAATAATTATCCGAACTCATATAATTGCATACATAACATTGAAGGACTAAAATGTACAATTTCAAACATCAGCAAACAGAAACCTAAAGAAATACACTACGTACTGATACAGACATAATCGTATCGATATAGTTCAACTAACATAACGGCTTTGTGTACTAATACTGAGAACCCCATATCGGTATGGTGTGTCGAGCAAACCTGTACCGACACGGTTCCACCCCATACTGATCCCTTAAGGATTATTTTTGAAATTCAAATTCTAGTAGCTAAAGAGCATACTGGTATGGGAGCCCGTGTACCAAAACCAGTGTCTAATTTTCTCTAGGCATAACAATACGGTGGCTAGGTGTACCGGTACCCTTTGTAAATTTTCGATGCTCTAAGCCTTCCCAAACATTGCGTACCAAAACCAAGGGACCCTTACTAGTATGCGAAGGCCTGTAATGACCTCTAGGTCCAGCATATGACACTTTGGCTCATTCTAAACACTACCAAACCTTGCCTAAACATCATAAGTCATCAAGGGCATACTTGACACAATTATACAAGCAATTTAAACTACCCAATTAATCCTAGCTCACATATCCACAACATCTTTAGGCGTCCTTCCTATTCAACAACCGAAACATGAATCCAAGCACTCATCAAGCATTTTAAGCCTCATACAAATCAAAACAACATTTAAAACTTGCATAAACAGTGAGTTTAACCAAAACAACCCTTCTAATTGACAATTAACCACATTGCCTTTATTACTACGAGTCTAAATCGAAACCATACTTTCGAAGATCAAGTCTTTATATTCCTCCTTGCTTACTCACTACCTCCAACCCTTTAATTCTCTACATTGATGAAAAAAAAAGAGCGTAAGCACACTAGGCTTAGTGGGGAATGATTTAAAACAAACCACCATCAATGTATTTAAAACCATTAAACAGTCCAATTTGAAAACCACTTTTAAAACATCTTTCAAAACATCTTGAACATCATCATGCCTTTCAAAACCATGCACTTAACATTTCCAAAACATGCATATTAAACCATATGCAAAATGTATCATGGATTAACAAGAAACCCCATTTGCTACACTCATTTTAAGCTTTCCCATGCATAACTACGAAAATACAAGGCTTAAAGAGTAAAACATGTATAAACCTACATCAAACAACATAATCCTTCACATGGTACATCATCAATTATATTCGCTTACAATTGATAACCAACCAAGTTCCACTTTACAAAATATTACATCGGATAAATAGATTCAACAAGTGTCCTCTCAATACTTCATACAATCTCAACCGAAATCATCCAAAGTCCACTAACATGAGTTTTTGGTACCATAAACCCCTCCACCGTTGTGGTACCCGTGGTAGAGTTTTTGGTACACATAAACCCCTCAACACCACTCATTGGCTAGATGCATAATCCACTAACGGGAGTTTTCGGTACCGTATAACCCCTCAACCATTAAGATACTTGGATTGAGTTTTTGGTACACATAAACCCCTCAACATCCAAGGCGACTTTGTATAGTGCATTATCAATCCTATGGTTAGCCAACTATATTCGATAACATTTTAAACCACGTTACTTGCCAATATAATTCATTTCATTAACATTAACTCATTATTTTCATATGCATCAATCAAAACCATTTATCCAACGCCTTCAACCATGCATTAATCAATATTCAAAAATATTATGAAAACTTGCATTACTTTCAAATGCATCGTCATCATTATATAACCATTTTATAGCATTAAACCATGAGGTAAATCATGCATATAACAGTGAGAAATCAAATCATCAAAACAAGTGCTCAAAACTCAGACTAAGAACGAGGGAGAAATCATCCTTTACTTACTTCCAAGCTTAGAACAACATTTCAAGCTTAATCTAAACTCCCAAACACAACTTTTAAACCTTTGAAAAGCTATAAACCAAGTTCTCGCTCACCAACTATGCAAAACTTTGATCGCCGATGTGAATCCAAGCCTCCAAGGCTTCTAAAACCTCACCTCAAGCTTGAGGATCAACCTCCCCTACTTTAACCACACAAAAACAGAGGATTTAATGCATCAAAATGCATTCAGCATCCTAGCAACATCGATTCACACAAATCCTCATCAAATTCTAACCAATTTCCCTCCACAACAACCGAAAACAACATAAAAGACCTTCCAAACTTACCAGTCATCAATTAACATCCAAAAACACATTTACATCATCCTTATTCCTCCATCATTCATCAAACATCCATAACTCCTCAAAAACTCATAATTAACAACCTAGAAAATTAGAGATTCACCTAGTTTCAGGATTCCAATGTTAAAATCAACTTATTAACATTATAAAACATCAAAATAATGTTCTAATCTAATCAAGAACATAGAAAAACAGATCTAATACGAAAATTAATCAATCTCATCAATTAAACCTTGATTTAACCAATTTTCCATAATTAAATCATTAAAACTCATTAGAAAATATTTATAAAGGATCAATAACTTGGAAATTCCATTAAAGAGCCATTCATTAGAGGAGAAGAACGAAGCTCACCTTAAATGCTCACTTTCCCCCTTAATTGGAAGGATTTACATGAGAAAACAAGATTAAAACAATAAGGTTTTTATAGGAAATCATAGGAAAATCATTTGAAATCAAAAGATTGAAAAAATCAAAAGGTTACCTGAGGATTTTGAAGAAGAAAAGAGTGTTTGGCTGGAGAGAATTTGAGAGAAAATATTTTAGAGAAAAGTTAGTTACGTAAAGTTTATTTTTAGAAATTAATTATAAAATTAATTCTCTATGCCTATTTATACCCCTTTAAAAAACCTTTCAAAATAGCCAATAAAGGATAAAATTCTAATATTAGACTTTGAACAAATAGCTCCTTAAAAATTCTAAGTTTTGACTCTTTTACAAAACAATCACTAAAAATAGTTTTCCATTGTTTACATTTTGGTCACTAGCCAAAATGTTAAATTTTGAAATTCCATTTTCCAAAATTGATTTTACCAAAATCATATACATATTAAATAATGATTTTAGGATATTTTCCATATTTTTTCTCACTCAAAAATATTTATTTCAAATTAATACTGAAACTAACTCGAATCCTCTAATCCAGTCCATTGTACCGTATAATCGACCTTGAAAAAAACTAGCCTCAAAATCAAGGCATTATATGAGCCAAATTGAATGCTACAACGCAACATCCTGAATTTCAACAACAGACCCAAACACAGACTTAGGGAGTTTCTAATTCTAATTCTAGTAGTTTTGATAATTCCTACCAGAAATTTATGGATTCTGCCGAAGTTATTATGCATGACCAATCAATGAATCTCAAGAACCATGGCAACATGCTTACAACACAAGGGGCCATGTTAAAAAATCAACAATCCATCATGTAGAATCATTCCGCTTCATTATGGTCCTTGGAGACGCAAGTTTGGCAATTTGCCCAAATCTTGAAGACCCCAAGGCGGTTTACCTAGTGATACTGAAGTCACCAAGAATTTTGTTATAACGCCCCAAATTTGGGCCTATACATTAGCTAGACAGATTAGGCGGTTCGGATGAATCGGATTATGTGATTCGAATTTTCAGAAATTAATTCATAATAAATTGTTTTTGGCTAAAATAACATATGGAGAAATATTGGAAAATGTTTAATTAATATATTAAGGGTTTTGGAAAACTCAATTTGAAGAAATAAATTTAGATTTAGGGACATTTTGGTCTGGTGTCTAAAATGTAAAGTTTTCAAAACTATTTTGGTGACTAAATCTTAAAAGGGTCAAAACTTAGAATCATTAAGGAGATAATTTACCAAGGGTTTTAATCAGACTTTTCCCTTAATTTAGGATACTTTTAAATGGATTTAAAAGGGTTATTAAATAAAAATAAATTTAATTTAATTAAAAAGATTTCTAATAGCTAGTTCATTTTATTACGTAACTACTTTTTCTCTCAACTTTCTTAGTAGCTAAATTACCAATTTTACTCTAAAATGATCAAGAATCATCTCTTTTTGATATCCTTTTGATTTCTTAATCGATTCCTTTGATTTCTGCATCAAATCCTACATGCTTTCTTGGAGATTTCATTCAAATCATGTCAATTAAGGGAGAAGTCAGCTGTTAGAGGTGATTTTCATTTTTCTCCTCTAATAAAAGGCTCTTTAATGAAATTCCCAAGTTCTTGATCCTTTACAATTGATTTTTGTTATGTTTTATTGAATAAATCATGATTAAAAGGTTTTAATTGAGTTTTGAAAAGAAATTTGATGGATATGGGTGATAGATCTGATTGTTGCTGGTTTTAATTTATCTGGATCACATTTATAACATGTTTTTATTGTTATGAGAATATATTTGTAAAAGAAATCCTGAAACTAATTGAAATACTAATTTTTTAGGTTGTAAATAGTTAGATTTTGAGGTGTTCTTGGTGTTAAAAGGTTGTTGGAGATATAAGGTGTTATTATTGGTGTTTTTAGATGTTGGTTAATGTTATTAAGATGTTAAAATTGTTAGGTTATGACTGCGCTTCATTTTGGTTCAGTCCGGTGATGTTTTTTGTTGTTCTTGGAAGGCGTTTGATGGTTTTTAGTGAGGCTAAGTTGAGAATGGATGTTGCTGAGATTAGAGATGCATAGTAATGCATAAATCTTCTATTTTTGTATGGGTAAAATAGGGTGACGAATCCTTTAGCAATTTGAGAGGTTTCAGAGGCTTCGAAAGCATGATTTCGCAATGGCAAGTGTAGCTTTATGTTTTCGGTGAGTGGAAACGAGGTTTACTGCTTAATAAAGGTTTGAAAGTGATTTTGGGAGTTTGGATTAAGATTGAAACACTTGTCTAAACTCGAAAGTAAGTATTGGACATTCTCGCTCTTATTTTCAGTTTTGCAAAATACAATCACATGCACATGTTTATGATTTGGAGTACCTACTATTGTAATATCCAAAATTTTTGGTTAGTGATCAAAATGAAAATTTTGAAAGTTTGGTAGTCAAAGTATAAACTTTGGAAAAGTTTAGGGATTAAATTGTAATTTCCAAAATGTATGTATTTTAGTCTCGTAAATGGATAGTTTACCCCAAGAATGACGTTTTCATGTTACTCAAATTTTTCGTACGGAGTTTGTATTTTTGGCTATTAAGCGATAAAGTTTAGAAAAATATTTGGATAATCGGATCGAATTGAATATTCAAGATATTTTAAAAGATGATAAGGCAAGGTTAAAAATGTCATTTCCATATCATAAAATGGTATGATTTAACATGGACCATTGGATTTAAAGTAGATTTCCATGTTAAAGATGAGCCATTGGATGAAAAATGGCAAGATGTTAATTTTGGGAAATTCCAAGGGCAATGTTGGTAATCACTAACTACTTGGTTTATTTTTAACCCTTGGATGAGTAGGTAGACATGTAGCAAGATGTGGGACATTGGATTACAAGGGCAAAATGGTCATTTATTCATGTTTTCCTTGCTTGAAACCTTAGTTTTCTGATTTTGATGGATGAAGAGGATGTTTAAATATGATGAGTTAAGGTTAGTTTTTGATGAAGTTGTTGTTGTAGAATCATATTCAAGCTTGTATGATGATTGAAACTATTTGAAAGCATTTAAATCCTAATTTGGATTAAATTAGGGTTTTGATAGGAAGTTGAATTTGGATTGATTTTGACATGGGAATAATTATAGAAGCTTGGAAATGAGGTTTAGAAGTTGAATTCATGCTTGAATCAAGTTGGGAAATTTGGATGTAGTGACCTTTCATATACGGCATAATGGAAGAATATTAGGGAAAATTATGGAAATTTTTCCTAAGGCTAGAAATGACGTGAGAATGATTTTACAAGGGTTAAAATGTTGTTTGCAATTAAATTGGAATTTTGCTAAGTTCTAGGGACCCTTTTGCATACCTTGAGAAATTGAAGGATTAAGATGCAAATGTTGGAAAGGTGAGGTATTATGCTAAAAATTAATGTTAGAAGATTAAATTGGATCATTTTGAGAAGTTTTCTAAGTGTTGAGGACCAAATGGCATATTAAGGGAAAGTTGGGAATGATATGGAAATTGATTAGAAATTAATGTGTTAAGCTTGAATGTATTCTTGGAATGCTTAAATATGTTGTTAAGTGTTTGAATTTGAAGTTTAATGGCAAGGGACCATTTTGAATAATATGGAAAGTTGAAGTGAATTCTAAAAGAATTCATTTTATGGTTATTTCGTGGGATTTGAGATTGTTTTGTGATTTTGTGATGGATATGAATAATAAAGGATTTTTAGGAATTTTATTCCTAATATGTGCCTATGTTAGAATAATACTAACTACGCTTTGAAATGTATGTATTTGGCAAACGATGATTTTATAGATCATGATCGTGATCGAGATCATAGTACGAGCAAATTTAAAGATAAGGAGAAGTTTCAAGAATAAAGCTACAAGCTATAGTAAGGTTTTCTAGTGAGGCATCAGGCGAGTGCAATGCATACATAACATGATTCATGGATGTTTTATACATCATTAGGAAGACTTGCGATGAGTCTACCTTGTTTATTTTGGCATGATATTTATGTCATAATCATATATTTGACATGTTCTAAATATGTCAAAAGTTGAATTAATGCATGGATCACTAGTTATATATGATGTTACATTATGAATGTTATTTCGGGTATGAACTGCCCAATGCTAAATTATGTTGATATACATTGCCATGGATGAAATAAATATGAAATATATGCCCAAGTAAGTCATTGAGGGACAGGGTATAGTTGGTATGCCATAGAGTCCAGTAGCACGCTACATATTCGGGTATCCATGATAACACTATAGTGTATATAAAGGACACTTAGTGTATGGTTAGCACTGCCTTATAAATGTGCGGATGATGGGCACGACTTTATGTGTATTAGCACTTCAAAGCAAAAACAATCAAGCCAGCTTCAAGCAAGGATCCAAGACTTCCATTTCAAAGAAAAATCATTTTATAACTATAGTAATAAGGCAATGTGTCCCCAAAAATACCATGACATAGTATATTTCAATCATCATACGTATAAACAATCACCGTGCATAGCAAACAACAATGAAAAGTCATCAACAACATCCCAATTTTTTGTAAACCTAGCTCTAATAGCAACAAATGTAACCTCCTTAACCCGGTCTAGCCGAAACCTAGCCAAAAGGGCTATATTAGGTTTTCCGAAGCAAACCTGAACTAATAACCTAAATCGGGTCCATTTTTTTCCTTTTTATCTTGTCTAAATGCTTCGTTTTAGATCCTAGGGTGAACATGCATCAGCGAATACATTAATATTGCGATCAGATTTCAAAACAAGGTTCAATTGCTCAAAGATGCACTTCGGGGACCAAAGCATAATTTTCACAAATTGCAAGGACTTTATTGAATTCCAGTTACCAATCCTTCATTAATCAAATTCCATGCTCACATGTCAAATTCTAGCTTAAAATAATTATCCGAACTCATATAATTGCATACATAACATTGAGGGACTAAAATGTACAATTTCAAACATCATCAAACAGAAACCTAAAGAAATACACTACGTACCGATACAGACATAATCGTATCGATATAGTTCAACTAACATAACGGCTTTGCGTACTAATACTGAGAACCCCGTATCGGTACGGTGTGTCGAGCAAACCTGTACCGACACGGTTCCACCCCGTACTGATCCCTTAAGGATTATTATTGAAATTCAAATTCTAGTAGCTAAAGAGCATACTGGTATGGAAGCCCGTGTACCAAAACCAGTGTCTAATTTTCTCTAGGCATAACAATACGGTGGCTAGGTGTACCGGTACCCTTTGTAAATTTTTGATGCTCTAAGCCTTCCCAAACACTGCGTACCAAAACCAAGGGACCCTTACCAGTATGAGAAGGCCTGTAATAACCTCTAGGTCAAGCATATGACACTTTGGCTCATTCTAAACACTACCAAACCTTGCCTAAACATCATAAGTCATCAAGGGCATACTTGACACAATTATACGAGCAATTTAAACTACCCAATTAATCCTAGCTCACATATCCACAACATCTTTAGGCGTCCTTCCTATTCAACAACCCAAACATGAATCCAAGCATTCATCAAGCATTTTAAGCCTCATACAAATCAAAACAACATTTAAAACTTGCACAAACATTGACTTTAACCAAAACAACCCTTCTAATTGACAATTAACCACATTGCCTTTATTACTACGAGTCTAAATCGAAACCATACTTTCGAAGATCAAGTCTTTATATTCCTCCTTGCTTACTCACTACCTCCAACCCTTTAATTCTCTACATTGATGGAAAAAAAAGAGCGTAAGCACACTAGGCTTAGTGGGGAGTGATTTAAAACAAACCACCATCAATGTATTTAAAACCATTAAATAGTCCAATTTGAAAACCACTTTTAAAACATCTTTCAAAACATCATGAACATCATCATGCCTTTCAAAACCATGCACTTAACATTTCCAAAACATGCATATTAAACCATATGCGAAATGTATCATGGATTAACAACAAAACCCCATTTGCTACACTCATTTTAAGCTTTCACATGCATAACTACAAAAATACAAGGCTTAATGAGTAAAACATGTATAAACCTACTTCAAACAACATAATCCTTCACATGGTACATCATCAATTATATTCGCTTACAAGTGATAATCAACCAAGTTCCACTTTACAAAATATTACATCGGATAAATAGATTCAACAAGTGTCCTCTCAATACTTCATACAATCTCAACCGGAATCATCCAAAGTCCACCAACAGGAGTTTTTGGTACCATAAACCCCTCCACCGTTGTGGTACCCGTGGTAGAGTTTTTGGTACACATAAACCCCTCAACACCACTCATTGGCTAGATGCATAATCCACTAACGGGAGTTTTCAGTACCGTATAACCCCTCAACCGTTAGGATACTTGGATGGAGTTTTTGGTACACATAAACCCCTCAACATCCAAGGCGACTTTGTATAGTGCATTATCAATCCTATGGTTAGCCAACTATATTCGATAACATTTTAAACCACGTTACTTGCCAATATAATTCATTTCATTAACATTAACTCATTATTTTCATATGCGTCAATCAAAACCATTTATCCAATGCCTTCAACCATGCATTAATCAATATTCAAAAATATTATGAAAACATGCATTACTTTCAAATGCATCGTCATCATTATATAACCATTTTATAGCATCAAACCATGAGCTAAATCATGCATATAACAGTGAGAAATCAAACATCAAAACAAGTGCATCAAAACTCAAACTAAGAACGAGGGAGAAATCATCCTTTACTTACTTCCAAGCTTAGAACAACATTTCAAGCTTAATCTAAACTCCCAAACACAACTTTTAAACCTTTGAAAAGCTATAAACCACGTTCTCACCCATCAACTACGCAAAACTTTGATCGTCGATGCGAATCCAAGCCTCCAAGGCTTCTAAAACCTCACCTCAAGCTTGACGATCAACCTCCCCTACTTTAACCACACAAAAACAGAGGATTTAATGCATCAAAATGCATTCAGCATCCTAGCAACATTGATTCACACAAATCCTCATCAAATTCTAACCAATTTCCCTCCACAACAACCGAAAACAACATAAAAGACCTTCCAAACTTACCAGTCATCAATTAACATCCAAAAACACATTTACATCATCCTTATTCCTCCATCATTCATTAAACATCCATAACTCCTCAAAAACTCATAATTAACAACCTAGAAAATTAGAGATTCACCTAGTTTCAGGATTCCAATGTTAAAATCAACTTATTAACATTATAAAACCTCAAAATAATGTTCTAATCTAATCAAGAACATAGAAAAACAGATTTAATACGAAAATTAATCAATCTCATCAATTAAACCTTGATTTAACCAATTTTCCATAATTAAATCATTAAAACTCATTAGAAAATATTTATAAAGGATCAATAACTTGGAAATTCCATTAAAGAGCCATTTATTAGAGGAGAAGAATGAAGCTCACCTCAAATGCTCACTTTCCCCCTTAATTGGAAGGATTTACATGAGAAAACAAGATTAAAACAATAAGTTTTTGATAGGAAATCATAGGAAAATCATTTGAAATCAAAAGATTGAAAAAATCAAGAGGTTACCTGAGGATTTTGAAGAAGAAAAGAGTGTTTGGCTGGAGAGAATTTGAGAGAAAATATTTTAGAGAAAAGTTAGTTACGTAAAGTTTATTTTTAGAAATTAATTATAAAATTAATTCTCTATGCCTATTTATACCCCTTTAAAACCTTTTAAAATAGCCAATAAAGGATAAAGTTCTGATATTAGACTTTGAACAAATAGCTCCTTAAAAATTCTAAGTTTTGACTCTTTTACAAAACAATCACTAAAAATAGTTTTCCATTCTTTACATTTTGGTCACTAGCCAAAATGTTAAATTTTGAAATTCCATTTTCCAAAATTGATTTTACCAAAATCATATACATATTAAATAATGATTTTAGGATATTTTCCATATTTTTTCTCACTCAAAAATATTTATTTCAAATTAATACCGAAACTAACTCGGATCCTCTAATCCAATCCATTGTACCGTATAATCGACCTTGAAAAAAACTAGCCTCAAAATCAAGGCATTATATGATCCAAATTGAATGCTACAACGCAACATCCTGAATTTCAACAACAGAACCAAAGACAGACTTAGGGAGTTTCTAATTCTAATTCTAGTAGTTTTGATAATTCCTACCAGAAATTTATGGATACTGCCCAAGTTATTATGCATGACCAATCAATGAATCTCAAGAACCATGGAAACATGCTTACAACACAAGGGGCCATGTTAAAAAATCAACAATCCATCATGTAGAATCATTCCGCTTCATTATGGTCCTTGGAGACGCAAGTTTGGCAAATTGCCCAAATCCTGAAGACAAGGCCCCAAGGCGGTTTACCTAGTGATACTGAAGTCACCAAGAATTTTTTTATAACGCCCCAAATTTGGGCCTATACATTAGCTAGATAGATTAAACGGTTCGGATGAATCGAATTATGTGATTCGAATTAGTTTCAGAAATTAATTCATAATAAATTGTTTTTGGCTAAAATAAAATATGGAGAAATATTGGAAAATGTTTAATTAATATATTAAGGGTTTTGGAAAACTCAATTTGAAGAAATAAATTCATATTTAGGGACATTTTGGTCTGGTGACTAAAATGTAAAGTTTTTAAAACTATTTTGGTGACTAAATAGTAAAAGGGTCAAAACTTAGAATCATTAAGGAGATAATTTACCAAGGGTTTTAATCAGACTTTTCCCTTAATTTAGGATACTTTTAAATGGATTTAAAAGGGTTATTTAATAAAAATAAAATAAATTTAATTAAAAAGATTTCTAATAGCTAGTTCATTTTATTATGTAACTACTTTTTCTCTCAACTTTCTTAGTAGCTAAATTACCAATTTTACTCTAAAATGATCAGGAATCATCTCTTTTTTATATCCATTTGATTTATTAATCGATTCCTTTGATTTCTACATCAAATCCTACTTGCTTTCTTGGAGATTTCATTCAAATCATGTCAATTAAGGGAGAAGTTAGCTGTTAGAGGTGATTTTCGTTTTTCTCCTCTAATAAAAGGTTCTTTAATGAAATTCCCAAGTTCTTAATCCTTTACAATTGATTTTTTTTATGTTTTGTCGAATAAATCATGATTAAAAGGTTTTAATTGAGTTTTGAAAAGAAATTTGATGGATCTGGGTGACAGATCTGATTGTTGTTGGTTTTAATTTATCTGGATCACATTTATGACATGGTTTATTGTTATGAGAAGATATTTGTAAAAGAAATCATGAAACTAATTGAATTACTAATTTTCTAGGTTGTAAATAGTTAGATTTTGAGGTGTTCTTGGTGTTAAAAGGTTGTTGGAGATAAGGTGTTATTATTGGTGTTTTTAGATGTTGGTTAATGTTATTAAGATGTTAAAATTGTTAGGTTATGACTGGGCTTCGTTTGGGTTGAGTCTGGTGATGTTTTTTGTTGTTCTTGGAAGGCGTTTGATGGTTTTTAGTGAGGCTAAGTTGAGAATGGATGTTGCTGGGATTAGAGATGAATAGTAATGCATAAATCTTCTATTTTTGTATGGGTAAAATAGGGTGACGAATCCTTTAGCAATTGGAGAGGTTTCAGAGGCTTCGGAAGCATGATTTCGCAATGGCAAGTGTAGCTTTGTGTTTTCGGTGAGTGGAAACGAGGTTTACTGCTTAATAAAGGTTTGAAAGTGATTTTGGGAGTTTAGATTAAGTTTGAAACACTTGTCTAAGCTCGAAAGTAAGTATTGGACATTCTCGCTCTTATTTTCAGTTTTGCAAAATACGATCACATGCACATGTTTATGATTTGGAGTACCTACTATTGTAATATCCAAAATTTTTGGTTAGTGACCAAAATAAAAATTTTGAAAGTTTGGTGGTCAAAGTATAAACTTTGGAAAAGTTTAGGGATTAAATTGTAATTTCCAAAATGTATGTATTTTAGTCTCGTAAATGGATAGTTTACCCCAAGAATGACGTTTTCATGTTTCTCAAATTTTTCGTACGGAGTTTGTATTTTTGGCTATTAAGCGATAAAGTTTAGAAAAATATTCGGATAATCGGATCGAATCGAATATTCAAGATATTTTAAAAGATGATAAGGCAAAGTTAAAAATGTCATTTCCATATCATAAAATGGTAGGATTTAACATGGACCATTAGATTTAAAGTAGATTTCCATGTTAAAGATGAGCCATTGGATGAAAAATGGCAAGATGTTAATTTTGGGAAATTCCAAGGGCAAAGTTGGTAATCACTAACTACTTGGTTTATTTTTAACCCTTGGATGAGTAGGTAGACATGTGGCAAGATGTGGGACATTGGATTACAAGGGAAAAATGGTCATTTTGTTATAAAATGAATTTTTAATTCATTTATTTATTAAGATGACAAATGGACTAAAATAAAAGAATTGAAAATTTAAGAATTTCTCCATCGTTTTCTCTCTTGTCCGAACATCAACTAAGGTAAGGGGAAAATTTTCTTTTTGCTTTTTCAAGATTATTTAGTTGATTTTGGATGAAAGCATGGAACATGAAATTGATCTCCATGAAATTATCTATCTTATGATACCATTTATTCATGTTTTCCTTGCTTGAAACCTTAGTTTTATGATTTTGATGGATGAAGGGGATGTTTAAATATAATGAGTTAAGGTTAGTTTTTGATGAAGTTGTTGTTGTAGAATCATAATCAAGCTTGTATGATGATTGAAACTATTTGAAAGCAGTTAAATCCTAATTTGGATTAAATTAAGGTTTTGATAGGAAGTTGAATTTGGATTGATTTTGACATGGATAATTATAGAAGCTTGGAAATGAGGTTTAGAAGTTGAATTCATGCTTGAATCAAGTTGGGAAATTTAGATGTAGTGACCTTTCATATTCGGCATATTGGAAGAATATTAGGGAAAATTATGGAAATTTTTCCTAAGGCTAGAAATGACGTGAGAATGATTTTACAAGGGTTAAAATGTTGTTTGCAATTAAATTAGAATTTTGCTAAGTTCTAGGGACCTTTTCGCATACCTTGAGAAATTTAAGGATTAAGATGCAAATGTTGGAAAGCTGAGGTATTATGCTGAAAATTAATGTTAAAAGATTAAATTGGATCATTTTGAGAAGTTTTCTAAGTGTTGAGGACCAAATGGCATATTAAGGGGAAGTTGGGAATGATATGGAAAGTGATTAGAAATTAATGTGTTAAGCTTGAATGTATTCTTGGAATGCTTAAATATGTTGTTAAGTGTTTGAATTTGAAGTTTAATGGCGAGGGACCATTTTGAATAATTTGGAAAGTTGAGGTGAATTCTAAAAGAATTCATTTTATGGTTATTTCATGGGATTTGAGATTGTTTTGTGATTTTGTGATGGATATGAATAATAAAGGATTTTTAGGAATTTTATTCCTAATATGTGCCTATGTTAGAATAATACTAACTACGCTTTGAAATGTATGTATTTGGTAAACGATGATTTTATAGATCATGATCGTGATCGAGATCATAGTACGAGCAAATTTAAAGATAAGGAGAAGTTTCAAGAATAAAGCTACAAGCTATAGTAAGGTTTTCTAGTGAGGCATCAGGTGAGTGCAATGCATACATAACATGATTCATGGATGTTTTATACATCATTAGGAAGACTTGCGATGAGTCTACCTTGTTTATTTTGGCATGATATTTATGTCATAATCATATATTTGACATGTTCTAAATATGTCAAAAGTTGAATTAATGCATGGATCACTAGTTATATATGATGTTACATTATGAATGTTATTTCGGGTATGAACTGCCCAATGCTAAATTATGTTGATAGACATTGCCATGGATGAAATAAATATGAAATATATGCCCAATTAAGTCATTGAGGGACAGGGTATAGTTGGTATGCCATAGAGTCCAGTAGCACGCTACATATTCGGGTATCCGGGATAACACTATAGTGTATATAAAGGACACTTAGTGTATGGTTAGCATTGCCTTATAAATGTGCGGATGGTGGGCACGACCTTATGTGTATTAGCACTTCGGTGCATCTTTGATTTGAGTACCCAGGGTCCTCATCAGTTTATATTTGGTTATGAAATCGGTAAATAATTAATAAACGGGTTAAAGAGTTTATACAATTTTGAAATTAAGGCAAGTATAGTGGTAAGAAATTATATCCGGTTTACATTATTGATATTTGAATTACATACTAGTAAGACATATCTAGTGATTCAAAATGCATGAATACGGTTACATGTTATTAATTATAGTTATGTTATTCGAACATGATTATATAGCTTAACCTCATTTTTAGAAATTTTTACTTGGTTAAAATTGCAACGGGTCTACTGTAAAGTCCATTTAGACATGCACACCTTTAACCCCAACAAAACGGCCAAAAAATAAGATTAAATCAAATTTTATGACTTAAAATATTTATTTATGGGTTTTGAACATGATTATATAGCTTAACCTCATTTTCAGAACTTTTTACCCGTTTAAAATTCCAACGAGTCCACTATAAAACCCATTTAGACATGCACGCCTTAAACCCCAACAAAACGGACGAAAAATAAGATCAAATCACATTTTATGACTTAAAATATTTAGTTATGGGTTTTGAACATGCACGCCTTAAATCACAACAAAATGGTTGCAAAATTAGATTAAATCAAATGTTATGAATTAAAATATTTATTTACGGTCTTTTGAACATGATTATACAGCTTAACCTCAATTTTATAACTTTTTACTCGGTTAAAATTTCAACGGGTCCACTGTAAAGCCCATTTAAACATGCACGCCTTAAACCTATCAAAACGGCCAAAAAATAAGATTAAATCAAATTTTATGAATTAAAATATATTTTTCTGGTCTTTTGAACATGATTATATAGCTTAATCTCATTTTCGGAACTTTTTAAACTGTTAAAATTCCAACGGGTCCACTATAAAGCCCATTTAACTTGCACGCCTGAAACCATGACAAAATAGACAAATTATAAGATTAAATCACATTTTATGACTTAAAATATTTAGTTATTGGATTTTGAACATGATTATATATCTTAACCTCATTTTGAAAACTTTTTACTCGGTTAAAATTCCAACGGGTCCTCTATAAAGCCCATTTAGGCTTGCACGCCTTAAACTCCGACAAAACAGACAAAAATAAGGTTAGATCACATTTTATGACTTAAAATATTTAGTTATTGGATTTTTAACATGATTATATAGCTTAACCTCATTTTCATAAATTTTACTCGTTTAAAATTCCTACAGGTCCACTGTAAAGCCCATTTAGACATGAATGTCTTAAACCCAACCAAAATGGACACAAAATCAATCCTTAAACCCCAAAAAAATAGAAAAAATAAGATTAAATTACATTTTATTACTTAAAATATTTAGTTATGGGCTTTGAACATGGTTAGATAGCTTAATCTCTTTTACAAAACTTTTTACTATGTTAAAATTCCAACGGATCCACTATAAAGCACATTTATACATGCACGCCTTAAACCCCAATAAAATGGGAGAAAAATAAGATTAAATCACATTTTATGACTTAAAATATTAGTTATGGGTTTTGAACATGATTATAGAGCTTAACCTCATTTTCAGAAATTTTTACTCAGTTAAAATTCTAACGGGTCCACTTTTTAAAGCCAATTAAGACATGCCCGCCTTAAACCCCAACAAAACGGCTAAAAATAAGATTAAATAAAATTTTATGACTTAAGATCTTTATTTATGGGTTTTGAACTTGATTATATAGCTTAACCTCATTTCCAGAACTTTTTACCAGTTTAAAATTCCAACGAATCCACTATAAAGCCCATTTAGACATGCACGCCTTAAACCCCAACAAATTGACGAAAAATAAGATTAAACCAAATTTTATGACTTCAAATATTTAGTTATGGGTTTTGAACATGGTTATATTTCTTAAACCCATTTTCAGAACTTTTTACTCGGTTAAAATTCCAACGGATCCACTCTAAAGCCCATTTAAACATGCACTCCTTAAACCCCAACAAAATGGAGGAAAAATAAGATCAAATCACATTTTATGACTTAAAATATTTTTATGGGCTTTTGAACATGATTATATACCTTAACCTCATTTTCAGAACTTTTTACCCATTTAAAATTCTAGCGAGTCCACTATAAAACCCATTTAGACATGCACGCCTTAAACCTCAACAAAATAGACAAAAAATAATATTAAATCACATTTTATGACTTAAAATATTTAGTTATGGGATTTTGAACATGATTATATAGCTTAACCTCATTCTTAGAAATTATCACTCAATTAAATTTCCATCGGGTCCACTGTAAAACCCATTTCGACATGCACGCCTTAAACCACAACAAAATAGCCGCAAAACAAGATTAAATCAAATTTTATGAATTAAAATATTTATTTACGGTCTTTTGAACATGATTATATAGCTTAACCTCATTTTTATAACTTTTTACTCGATTAAAATTTCAACGGGTCCACTCTAAATCCCAATTAAACATGCACGCCTTAAACCCCAACAAAACGGCCAAAAAATAAGATTAAATCAAATTTTATGACTTAAAATATTTTTATGGGCCTTTGAACACGATTATATAGCTTAATCTCATTTTCAGAACTTTTTACTCGGTTAAAATTCCAATGGGTCCACTATAAAGCCCATTGTACGACTTAAAATATTTTGTTATTGGATTTTGAACATGATTATATATCTTAACCTCGTTTTGAAAACTTTTTACTCAGTTAAAAGTCCAACGCATCCACTATAAAGCCCATTTAGGCATGCACGTCTTAAAATCCAACAAAACAGACAAAAATAATAATAAATCACATTTA